>CM042151.1:3564922-3593905 GCA_023376005.1 Doryteuthis pealeii
TGTTTAGCTGAATTTATTTCTGCAACTTTGCATTGCCGATATAGCATTATATCAGTATACTCTGAAGAAGATTTCTTGATAAAATCGAAATATTGCAATATCGGCAATGCAAAGTTAAAGAAATACATTTTTCATATCATTATATATATATATATATATATTTAAAAAAAAATGTTTTTTTTTAAATTGGGCGTTATTATGAAGCATTAAAAATGTATAAATGAATGAACTCGATATTATGGAGTATTGGATTCACTTATTTTTTAATTATTTTTTGTCATAAATTTTCAGGTTCGTTAGATACCCTTTGTCAAATGTTATTACTGTTTAACGGTTTCTTTGTCTCTGTTGTTATCGACAGTGGCAGCGTCTGTGAAATATTTGTAATAACGGATAATTCCGATATCTGCGTTTAATTCCTTCACGTGCGTTTGTAATTTTAGAATCCATTTAGTTTCTGATTGTTTTCTAGATTGCGTTGTTGGAAATGCGTGTTCTAATAAGATGCATTTGAGTGTGTAAGGTTGTGTGATAAGGTGTTAAAATGAAGTGCTATTGTACTATGCGGGGATTTGAGATTTATAGTGGATTTGTGGTTATTTAGTCTTAGTCTAAAGGGTGTTGATGTTTCTCCCACATATCCACTATTTGTACATTGTGTGCAGTATATATAGTATATAATGTTAGCGCTATCGCATGTTAGGTGTGACGGATGGATTGTTATGTTTGTGTAGGGTATTTTTATTTCGGTTTCCGTATGTATGTGGCTGCCAACTTATATATATATATATATATCATTGTTATGGTTGGCACTATCACACTTAAAGAGGCAGTGGTAAGCCAACAAACAGTATTATTAGGAGTGTACTCAATATTTGTGCTAGAGCGTAAATAAATAGATAGATATTAAATATATATATGTTTAGCATATATCTACTTCTATGGAAGCACATCTGCTACCATTGGTTTCATGATATCCAAATTTAATTGTTAAAGGGGAGAAATCGCCGGGCAGTGAAAGATTTTGTGAAAAGGATAGACATCTAATTCTTGCCCTGATGAGGTACTAAGCGAAGCTATTAGTAGGTATATCTGACTCATTACGTTTAACTTTATTATTTGCTCTTTTATATTTTGGCTTTAGATAATCCTCGAGGTTTATATATATACATAAATAAAAATTGCCAAAAAGTATTAACAATAATATGCCCATCAAGAATGAATAAACAAAAAAAAAAACGTCTTCGGCATAAAATAACCCAATGGGTTGACATGCCAACCAACCAACAAACCAACGACATTATATAGCGAGTTTTAGATAAATGAGTACTCATCAAGTATGAATGAAGCAATACGACTTCGGCACAAAATAACCCAATGGGTTGACATGCCGTAAAATCCAACCAACAACATTATAAAGTGAGTTTAAAAAAATGAGTATCCATCAAGTATGAATGAAGCAAAACCTCTTCGGCACAAAATAACCCAATGGGTTGACATGCCGTAAAATCCAACCAACAACATTATAAAGTCAGTTTAAAAAAATGAGTACCCATCAAGTATGAATGAAGCAAAACGTCTTCGGCACAAAATAACCCAATGGGTTGGCATGCCGTAAAATCCTACCAACCAACCAACGACATTATAAAGTGAGTTTTAAAAAATAGTACCCATCAAGTATGAATGGAGCAAAACGTACTCGGCACAAAATAACCCAATGGGTTGACATGCCGTAAAATCCTACCAACCAACCAACGACATTATAAAGTGAGTTTTAAAAAATATTACCTATCAAGTATGAATGAAGCAAAACGTACTCGGCACAAAATAACCCAATGGGTTGACATGCCGTAAAATCCTACCAACCCACAAACCAACGACATTATATAGCAAGTTTTAAAAAAATGAATATCCATCAAGTATGAATAAAGCAAAACCTCTTCGGCACAAAATAACCCAATGGGTTGGCATGCCCTAAAATCCCACCAACAAACCAACGACATTATATAGCGAGTTTTAAATAAATGAGTACTCATCAAGTATGAATGAAGCAAAACGACTTCGGCACAAAATAACCCAATGGGTTGACATGCCGTAAAATCCAACCAACAACATTATAAAGTGAGTTTTAAAAAAATGATTATCCATCAAGTATGTCTTTGGCATAAAATAACCCAATGGGTTGACCATGCCGTAAAATCCCACCAACCAACCAACCAACGACATTATAAAGTGAGTTTTAGAAAATAATACCCATCAAGTATGAATGAAGCAAAATGTCTTCGGCACAAAATAACCCAATGGGTTGACATGCCGTAAAATCCTACCAACAACATTATAGAATGAGTTTTAAAAAAATGAGTATCCATCAAGCATGTTTTGGCATAAAATAACCCAATGGATTGATCCCATCTATGGGTTAAATTGAAAAATGTATTTAAAAAATAATTGCGTATCCATTAAGAGTGACTTTATTTCAAAACTTTATCGGCATTAAATGACCCACTGAGATTGATATGCCGTTAAACAAAACGAACCAAACCAAGAACCAATGGGTTGACATGCCGTAATATCCTTCCAACCAACGACCCCAGTTGTATTTCAACCCCAACCCCGAGGTTCTTTAATTCATTTCTTGCAATTCATTTTTGATGTTATTCAATAATTCGACCTTTCTGTCATGTTGTTTCCAGCCCTGTAGTTTTCTCCAGAATATTTTTTTCGTTTGCATTGCATCCGGTTATTCCTTTTTTTTTTTCTTTAGGCTTTCATCGTCATCTTGTTGGCTGAATTTTCTTTCGTTTTATTCTGCTGTTATTATTGGATCCTGTTCCTATGTCTTTTCAGTCTCCTTTTCATTGGCCAATATTTTGTTTTTTTGTTTTATTTCCTCCAGTCTTTTCTGCTGATATGGTCTTTTTTTTTTTTTTTTTTTTGTTCGGTCTTTTAATTCCATTGGCCTTGTGATGTTTTCCTTTCTTAGTGCTTTTGCATGTTTTTGTAGTTTCTTTATTCGTTCTTCTAGGCTCGTTTCCCACACTCTTTTCAATTTCTATTTCCAGCTCTTTGTATCTACTAATTGTATTATACTCCATGACTGATACGTTAGTATCTGTTGGCACAGACGTATCAATTGGAAGGCAGGTTTTTTTCTTTTAGTGCCCATAACCACACCAACTGGTCTATTGCTCTTTATTATTATTATTATTATTATTATTATTATTATTACTATTACTATTATTATCATTACTATTGTTATTATTATTATTACTATTATTATTATTATTATTATTATTATCTTATTATAATGGAGATTGTGCGTTTTTCTGTCTGTAACCGAAACTATATTACTATTCAAGTCATAATTCCCTTAGTTATTAATATCCCTTTCTCAATGATTTTATTTTTTATTTACACCTCAATTATTAATAAAATTGTCTTACATTATTAATACTGTTAACGATGTCTACATACTGACAACATGCAATTATATTTATATATACAACAAAATAGCGGTTTACAGTGTGAACGGGAAGGCTAATTTGCATATTGATATTAAAAAATCGAATTTAATAAATATGTGCTTAGTATTATTGATTTCTAATTGTTTGGTTTTATTTTAATGAATATAAGCAAAAGTCTCTTCAATGAATCTTAAATGAAATCCATTAACAAGATAAAATAACTGTCATTTTATTCTTTACTTCCTCTTATAACTAAATACTTAAATTAGAAAAAACAATAAAGACGAGAGTGATGGAAGAGTAAGTTTCAGTTGTTCCATTTTTTATTACACTCCCTCTGTTTCAAATATTTTATTATACTCCCTCTGTTTCAAATCTTTTTATCTGTATTCTTATTTAGTTTCATTAGCCTTTCTAATTTAATACAATATTTATTACATTAAAACTTAAATACTTGCACCCGGAGGGTGCATATATTTGCTAGTTACTATAATTATTATTATTATTATTTACTCCTTTTGAGTTTTCACATCTGCTAACGCCGATGGTCTTTCACTGGAGTCTGAGTGACAGCAAGTCTCCTCAGGTCTCCAGAACTCTTCTGAGTATTCTAGCCGATTGCAGCAGTGCAGTAGTCTGGATGGTCTCAATTCTTCCTCTGATTTCTAGATCTTCCAGTCTTTTTCCCAAGTTTATTGGTACCGTTCCAAGTGCACCAACTACAATTGGTATCACTTTCACTCTCATATTCCACAGCTTTTTCAATTCTCTGGCAAGGTCCAGGTATTTATCCATCTTTTCATTTTCCTTCAGCTTCACCCTGTCATCTGCTGGGACCGCAAAGTCCACCAGTTGACACGTTCTCTATTATTATTATTATTATTATTATTATTATATACTCCTTTTGAGTTTTCACATCAGCATTAGCTGATGGTATTTCACTGGAGTCTGAGTGACAGCAAGTCTCCTCAGGTCTCCAGGACTCTTCTGAGTATTCTGGCAGATTGCAGCAGTGCAGTGTTCTGGATGGTATCAATCCTTCCTCTGACTTCCAAACTTTCCAAACCCTTTTCCAATCCTTTTGGGACCGTTCCAATTGCACCAACTACATTTGGTATCACTTTGACTTTCATATTCCATAACTCTTTCAGTTCTCTGGCAAGGTCCAGGTATTTGTCCATTTTTTCATTTTCCTTTAGCTTCACCCTGTGATCTGCTGGAACTGCAAAATCCTCCAGTTGACAAGTTCTTTCTTTTTTGTTGATCAACACTAGGTCTGGTCTTCTTGCTGGGATAAGGTGATCCGTTTTTATTTCGAAGTCCCAGAGAATTATTATTATTATTACTAGCAAATATATGCACCCTCCGGGTGCAAGTATTTAAGTTTTAATGTAATAAAATATTGTATTAAATTAGAAAGGCTAATGAAACTAAATAAGAATACAGATAAAAATATTTGAAACAGAGGGAGTATAATAAAAGATTTGAAACAGAGGGAGTATAATAAAAAATAGAACAACTGAAACTTACTCTTCCATCACTCTCGTCTTTCATTGTTATTTTTTCTTATTTAAGTATTTAGTTAAAAGAGGAAGTAAAGAATAAATTGTCAGTTATTTTATCTTGTTAATGGATTTCATTTAAAATTCACTGAAGAGATTTTTGCTTATATTCATTAAGATAAAACCAAACAGTTAGAAATCAATAATACTAAGCACATATTTATTAAATTCGATTTGTTAATATTAATATGCAAATTAGCCTTCCAGTTCACACTGTAAACCGCTATATTGTTGTATATATAAATATAATTGCATGTTGTCAGTATGTAGACATAGTTAACAGTATTAATAATGTAAGACAATTTTATTAATAATTGAGGTTTAGATAAAAATAAAATCATGGAGAATGTGATGTCTATAAATAAGGGAATTGTGACTTGAGTAGTAATATAGTTTCGGTTACAGACAGAAAAACACACAGTCTCCATTATAATAAGATTATTATTATTATTATTATACTCTTTGTGTTTCTACATCAGTTTTAACGGGTGTTTTTTAATTAATTTTTTTTTTTACTGTATTCTGAGTGACAACAATTCTTTTCAGGTCTCCAGATCTCTTCTTAGCATATTATTATGTTACTATTATGAGGTGTTCCCACTGGCCAGTACTACTACTAGCCAGTGGTTCACTGGAGTCTAAGTTTACCAGTCCCAGAGAATTTTATGCGTCTCATTCTCCAGGACAGTATTATTATTATTATTATTATTATTATTATTATTAGAGCGTTTTTTTTTACACTAGCGTTAGATGATGGTCTTTCACTGGAGTCTGAGTGACAACAATTCTGCTCAGGTCTCCAGGACTCTTCTGAGTATTCTAGCCGATCCTAACACGCATTTTTTGTGTCAACCACCCATGAGCTTCAGCTTGTGGGAGGGCCCACATAAAAATGTCCCTGTGTCACGCCCTCATAAGTGGGATGAGAGGCAAATGCCTTAATAATATGGGCAGTTTTGCAACAAATCTAACTCAGCTTGACTTTAATAGATAACTAAGATTAAATAATGGCTATTTCATAATCGTCGGCAATATTACCCTAAATAACTATGGAGATTATGACGTCAGTAGTGACGTTGTTTCGGTTACAGACAGAAAGTTACCTAATCTCCATTATTATAAGAGATAGAATAACTCAATGGATTTTTAAAAATTCATGAAAAAAATTATTATTTTTTTCTTTACCGGGGCAACGTTGGGTAACCCAGCTAGTTTAAATGAAAGCTTTTTGGACTGTTTCGCTGTGTTTTGTAAATGATCACGGCATCACTAGCACACTAAAAAGCGATCAATCAATGGGGGTTTTTTCTCAGTTTTTATGCTTACCCCCCCCTCCGCGCAAATCCATTTTTTTTCTTTCTATCCCTGTTTAAGTTACGAAGACTGTATACTTCGTTCCCATCTCAAATAAACACACACACACACGCACGCACGCACGCACACACACACACATACGCGCACACACACATACACACGCCCTCGGCACTATCCAAACTGCCGGCGTGACGAGAAAGCAGTACGACTGCCGAAAGGTGCCGAAAGGTGCCGAAGGACTCTTATCTCGAGTGTCCTTTTTACGTTCGCCTCATTAGCTCTTTTTCCCCGAAACACTGAAAGATTAATGATCGAGTCCAGGAAAAAAGAAAAATGGCCGGCACCGCGCATGCGCAAATAACATTCGCTCGGCGAGCAGACGAATAGGACGATTTTAAACCTAACGAAAGGGAACAAAAGAAAGCGCAAAGAAGTAAAAAATAAAGTCAAGTAAAATAAAATAAAATAAAACAAAAGTTAAGAAGAAGAAGAAGAAGGAGAAGATGAAGAAGAAGAAAAAAAAATAGACTGTCTAAGCGAATCTAAATCTACAGCAGTAAAAGAACGCCTACGCACTGAATAATACGCGAGACGACTGCAAAGCCAGCGAAATGAAGCGTAGTGGCAAAATGAAACACTCTACTTATTTGGATAACGTGTAACTAAGTGACCAACACAGAGCCTCGACAAAGGAAATAGACCGTCCCGAAAATATACTAATGTTATATACCGATTCCGCAGAAATCGATCCGCAACCTCTCAGATCCTGACTATTCGACGGATCATATAAGGGGTACGAGCAAAGAACCTAGAGGCAACGCTACTATTCGTAGATTTCTCCAAGGCATTTTATTCCATACATAGAGGAAAAATGGAACAAATACTATTAGTATATGGTCTCCCCAAAGAAACGGTTACAGCTATAATGATGCTCTACAAAGACACTAAAGCAATGGTACGCTCACCTGATGGCGACACAGATTTCTTCGACATCGGAACTGGAGTCCTACAAGGAGATACACTAGCACTATATATATTTATCATATGCTTAGACTATGTACTCCGAACATCATTAGATACCATAAAAGAAGAAGGATTCACACTGAAAAAGGCAAGAAGCAGGCGATATCCCGCACAAACAGTCACAGATGCAGACTATGCTGATGACCTTGCACTTCTTGCAGATACACCAGCACAGGCTGATTCACTACTACATAGCTTGGAGGAGGCAGCAGAAAATATCGGCCTCTATGTGAACTCCAGTAAAACGAAGTTCATAAGCTTCAAAAATAAAGGAAACATCTCCACACTCAACGGCAAGCCTCTTAAGCCAGTAGAACAATTCACGTACCTGGGTGGTAATATCTCCTCCACAGAGAGCGATGTTAATACACGGACAGCAAAGGCATGGTCGGCCACAAATAGACTATCAGTCATATGGAGGTTCAATCTCCCTGACAAGCTGAAGCGACAGTTCTTCCAGGCTGTGGTTGTGTCGGTGTTGCGATATGGCTGCACCACCTGGACCCTAACAAAGCGTCTTGAGAATAAGCTAGATGGGAGCTGGACAAGAATGCTGCGTGCAGTCTTGAATAAGTCGAGCAAACAGCACCCCACAAGGAAACAGCTGTACGGTCACCTGCCCCTCATCTCACAAACTATCCGAGTGAGACAGACAAGACATGCAGGACACTGCTGGAGAAGCAAGGATGAACTCATAAGCGACGTTCTCCTGTGGAAGCCAACACATGGACATGCAAGTGTGGGGCGCCCAGCAAGGACCTACATTGACCAGTTATGCGAAGATGCTGGCTGCTCCGCAGAGGAGCTCCCAGGTGTAATGAATGATAGGGAAGTTTGGCGAAAGATTGTCATGGATACCCGTGCTGCATGTGCGGCATAATGATGATGATGATATACCGATGTTGCGGGTGTATAAACAATGAGTTATTTTGTGTTAAAGAGAGGAGAGACCGTCAGAGAGATATTGACAGATTCGTAACTTACTTGCCCTTCTTCGTCTAGTCGCCATGCTGGATTCTACTTCATCTAGTCTTTTCTCCAACTTCGGCCATGATCGTCTACGTACTTGTTGCTGTTTCATCTTCCTTCTACGGGCTTCTAAGGCATGCTGAATTAATTAACAACGCTTGTTGCATTTCAAAGCTTTATTTACATTTTGTAACTACTCATCGCGCGGAGTTGAAAAGCGATGTAAGATACGTCTATCTTACTTCACATCTAGGCTGCCAACTGACTTAACTAACTCAAAATAACGTGACGTGCGAGATTTAAACTGTCCAGTAGTTTTCCGTCCCGTAATATGAAAAAACTGGACCAGCAGAATTACAGGGCGTTGCCAATAATCTACGCTACCACATAGATTATGCAACACTAACTAAATGTCTTAGATACTAAAATTCAACAGTTTTGTTTTTTGTTTTACGGCACATCGACACTTTTCGGGTCAATTAATTCTGAATCAATGCATTTTTGATAATCAAACGACTCAAGTTGCTCGCGGTACCAGCGGTTGCCTAAGTGGTCACCCAACTAAGCATTGAACTTGTGATGTGTACTGTTCGGCTGCCCCGGGTATATCTGACTTTATATAGGATGTCGCGACCCAAAATCGGATCAACTGAAATCATTTTCATTTCACCCGCGAATCGTTTGGATTGGATGAAAATGCGAATTTTATTTACAAAATTATTTTCTTTATTGTTTAGGAATTCTTGTTTTCAAGCCGGATGTTCATCTGGAACCTCTGCGTAGAAACGTGTTATTTTGGTCACTTCGCTTTAGGCGACCATTGAGTAAACTTCCGTTTGGCGTCAGCAACTTATATTTTATTTTGTTGGCGAGTTTATCTCTTTATTGTGGTGTGTGCGCGAATTGAATTGCTGAATTAGTGAATCGGGAGATATCTATATATGTGTATGTAACAGAGCTCCCCCAGATATAGACTCGATTCAGAATGGGTATGGGTATGTATGTGTAAGTGGTGTATTGAGGGATCTTATAAAAATAAAATTCGTTTCACGCGTGTGTGAAATTGTTGTCTTATTAATATTATCGTTGTGGGTTTTATTTTGTTTTCGGGCTGTTGGTGTGGGTTGTGAGTATGTGTTGACTTGTTTGCCCCATAAACAGGTGGAGAGGATAGAAGTTGTTTGTTCCTGTGAATTGAACAGGCTGATCGCTGCTACATTTGGCGATCTAATTGGAACCGGTGCTTTCAGCGTGACCTCAACAATTTTCTTAGTTGGTTAGCTGCTCGGTTGGTTTTACGGCATGTCAAAATTGTCTGGGTTATTCAAAGCCGAGGGAGAGTACCCCGTGGCTTAATGATTAATGTGCTGGACTGCAGCGTTGTTTGTTTGGGGTTTTTTTGGGGGGGGGTTGGGGGGGTGGTTGTCTTTTTTTTTGTCGCCAGGCTTACGACCAAGTGACGTTTAAAGCACCTATCCCGACTAGATTACCGAAGTTAAGTAGAGATGAGCCTCTTAAATACCCAGATGGGAGACCATTTCACTCCTAGCCTACTTTTAACCGCTCACAGCAGCTCTCGCATTCTAAGCATACAGCACTGAAGCAAATTATAAAACCTGATGGTTATTTCTTTATGACTGAACAGAAGTACTCAGATAATAATAGGAATTCAGTTGAAGAGAATGAGTTCCGACGCAAATGCTAGAAATTTGAAATATCTCATCAGACAGATAAAAAAAATAAAATTACCAAGAAAATTTGGTACAGCCGTGGAGGAAATTTGGTGGGCAAAGAATTAAGTAACAGCAAGTAACGATTTAGGGTTTTGGGGATTAAGGTTGTTTTTAATTATGTATTGCATTAAAAAAAAGAAAATTAATCTATTAATATATTAATTAGATCATCTTCAGGGCATTTGTTGGTATATGGAAGGTGATAAGAAATTATTTATCACAGAATTACGAGAAAAGCGAATGGTAGTTATTGTTATTCAGTCTGTTTAAAAAATGTTGAGGTTTGAAAAAAAAATGTATACACACACACACACAACCACACACCTAAAAAAGGGCACAATGTTTCCTTTCGATATACACACATACACCGTCCCATACCCACGCCCTAAAATAGAATATTTGACGTCATATTTCAAAACCACCTCTTTTTTCAAACCTCAAACATTTTTAAACAGACTGAATAACAATAACTACCACTCGCTTTTCTCGTTATTCTGTGATAAATAATTTCTTATCACCTTCCATATACCAACAAATGCCCTGAAGATGATCTAATTGATAGATTGAAACACTGCAGCGTCGGCCAATAAACTCACCACTTAACCCATTTAAACCATATATATATATATGCAATGGAATCTTAAACTGTAGTGAAAACAAAATGATTTTGCCAACCATATAATGGAAGTAACAGACTTTGTTGCGAACACATTAAATTCACTAATTGATTTACTGGTTATATTTCTTGTACGACATTTAAAGACGACTACGTATCAAACTGTAGAAGCAAAAACATTATTTACGTTTTGAAAACACAAATACATTAACTCACACAATAGAGAGGGAAATCAGTACGGCACTAACTTCTAAAAAAATAACTAAATCATAATTAATTACTCTTGGCTAAACAAATTGTTCACTTAATAGACCATAACATTTACAGACGCGCTAACTTCACTGTGTTAGATAGGATATATATATATTTTTTAAAAGTATACTAGTAAATATATGCACCCTCCGGGTGCAAGTATTTAAGTTTTAATGTAATAAAATATTGTATTAAATTAGAAAGGCTAATGAAACTAAATAAGAATACAGATAAAAAAGATTTGAAACAGAGGGAGTATAATATAAGATTTGAAACAGAGGGAGTGTAATAAAAAATGGAACAACTGAAATTTACTCTTCCATCACTCTCGTCTTTCATTGTTATTTTTTCTAATTTAAGTATTAAGTTATAAGAGGAAGTAAAGAATAAAATGACAGTTATTTTATCTTGTTAATGGATTTCATTTAAGATTCATTGAAGAGATTTTTGCTTATATTCATTAAAATAAAAAACAATTAGAAATCAATAATACTAAGCACATATTTATTAAATTCGATTTTTTAATATCAATATGCAAATTAGCCTTCCCGTTCACACTGTAAACCGCTATTTATTGTATATATAAATATAATTGCATGTTGTCAGTATGTAGACATAGTTAACAGTATTAATAATGTAAGACAATTTTATTAATAATTGAGGTTTAGATAAAAATAAAATCATGGAGAATGTGATGTCAATAACTAAGAGAATTGTGACTTGAGTAGGAATATAGTTTCGGTTACAGACAGAAAAACACACAATCTCCATTATAATAAGATATAAAGATATTACGTTAGGCAGTAGCAATAATTTCGTCTGCTAGGAGTTTTAAAAGCGAATTAAGAATAATTAAATCTATTATTTAAGGTCAAACTTTGTCTAAATCGATAAGTAGTAACATACTGACCATCATTAAAAAAGAAAAATATCATTACATATGCAGTTTATTTTTAAAAGATTTAAAACCATTTGTTTTGGTCAATTTCGACTCGATCCGCCATTTAGCCTCGTTTTCGATTGTTTTAAGTACTTGTTTACAATTTTGCCGTAACATTCGCATTTGCAAAAAAAATTACCAAAAATCAGGTAATTATCGGATTTTAATGAAATTTTCAGTATTGATTTAACAATTAATGAATTTTATAATGCATCAGTTATTTTATTTCAAAACTTTAATTTAGTATTTTTGCTATGAAAAATTAATATGTAAACTTCATTTAAATTATGAAAATCCTGATGTTAAGTTTAAAATGTTATATTTTTAGATTTTAAAAATAACTATCTACTTAATGCAAACCTTATTTTAGGCGCCAAAAGTAATAAGTGTTGAAGAAAAGCTCGATTGAAAATGTACCCCCTCCCCTTTTTAAGCAGAAAAAACATCGATGTATAATTTTTTCTTTTATGAAATAATAGCCAATTAAATAATTATCGAAATGAGTAAAAAAGAAATCTCCAAAAAATTAATTATTTATTATTTATTACATTTTATTTTTTTATTTTCGGTACTTATTTTCTCATAGAAAAGCCACCGTAAAAAATTTGTTGTTGTTTCTATTCATAACTTCGGTCTTGTATCTCTTTATTTATACTGTAATTAGTATCGGATAAGGACCAACTTAAAACAAGTTTACGCCCCCAACATAAGGGGGGTCAAAATTAATGACCGGAAAAAAATGAGAAGGTTTTGAAATAAAATAAATAATGCCTTATAAAGATCATTCATTGATACATAAACACTGAAAATTTCATTAAAATCCGATAATTTCCTGATTTTTGGTAAATTATTTTCTGTAGGGGGCTAAAGTCATTTTGTCAAAAACGAATTTTAGGCCCCGTTTGCCAGTCCCTATATTGCGTTTATACTAGAAACCCATGAAGGTGGTTTCTTGGTTCTATTCACTCGTAAATAGTACGCTGAAATCTGTTACCCCTCTAACTAGGAATTGATGTGACCTGCCGATTGATCGGATGGGGGCCTCTCCTTCTGTCCGTCAAGCCTAAGTAAGGGCCAAAGTAGCGTGTTGTATGTCATGGACTGTTCAGAAACCAGTATTCCGTCCTTAAGCATCAAGAGTCGCCACCCACGGTTAACAGATGGGGCCCTAACATGTACTACCACGCCGAGTGGACCGTGGAGCAATGGTGATAAAAGGGTGCGCCATAATTCCCCAAACACCCAGAACTGGAACCTCACCATCAGATAGAGTTTAACATCATTCCAAGGATATGAAGACCCTCAGCCACCGCCTTATAGCACTCATATGATAAAAAGGGTTGGGGCTTGCCATAAGGGCAATAGGGTTGGGGCAATCATATAGGTGCTAGGGTTTAACGTGACCAGCCGATTGATCGGAGGTGGCCTCTCCGACTGTACATCTAGCCTAAGTAAGGGCCAAAGTGAATTGTTGAAGTCATGAACCGCACCGCCACATTTTGTGTAGTATCTGAAGTGTCTTTTTAGTATATGATCTGAATAATTCTTACAGAATTACTTAACTCATAGATAGGGCCCTAACAGGTACTACCAGTCTTGGTCACAATTTACCTTAGAGTAATAACTATGAATAATCCAAGACTAGGCACAACCGGGTAAGAAAGGTGATCCACTGGGAACTGTAAGAGATTAAAAGTTGACCATACTAACAAATAGTATATGCACAAACCAGAAACTATTCTAGAAAATAAGACGCACACAATTATAATAGAACTATTCAACCTATAGATGGGTCTCTAACATATACTACCACTCCTCGTCAAAGTTTAACTTAGAGTAATAACAAGGAACAGGTGTTCCACAAAATTCAGAACTGGCATGTCATCATCAGATACAGTTTAGTGAATCGAAGACACCCTTTTTTTGCAGGTGGAGGTGTGACCCTATCCTTCCGCAGGGGAAACAGAATATTCTAAAATCCTGTCAACAGGGGTCGTAGGTTAAAGATAGAAAGGATATAGATAAAGTATAATGAAAAACACCGTTTTGCAGGTAGAGGTGTGACCCTATCCTTCTTAATTATCACGGGTTGTTACCCACGGCCAACAGGTGGCCCCATTGGGAGAGTCTTACCCCTATAACGTAGGTGCAAAGTTATACATACTTTGGATACAATAACTCCGACAAAGGTTAATAGACAAACATTTAATAACACAGCACATGGATAACAGTAGATACAACGTTCATAATAAAGAGTACATAAAAAGAGGTACACAAATAAAGATAGACACATTCATGAATGATACAGATATACAATAAAAGGCACAGACATGAGACTAGGAATAGTCCATGCTGTGAGGACTTACAGTAATGTAAGGGGGCGGAGCCCCACGAGAGGGTTTAGATAGAATCTACCCCATGTGGCTCGTAGTTGCTGAAACCATAAAGAGGCCGAAAGGATTTGAAACCGGCGCTTAAATACTGGTGCCCTAGCGGGCATCATCAAACTAAAAGGGGCAGACAACTCCACCAGGCGAATACAAACTAACGCTACACCCCTCTGCAGATGTGCAGTCGGTGTATTCTAACAGTATCAACGCTATGATGAGGATGCAGTTGGCATAAACTAAGCCTCACCTACCGGGTGATCTTCTTTTCGATGGGTCACAAATTTGTAAACAGGTATTTAGCAGTTCAACAGATAAGTAAATGTATCATAGCTTAGATGGATTGTCGGTTAGTGGCGACGGGGGGTAGTCGCGTTTGGGGAATATCTCTTTTAAAAAAAAAAGCCTAAACCTCCTCACCTTCATAGACACCTATCGACTTACGTATAGAGGTATCGAGCCTCATTCGCATAGATGTGTGAAGCAAAATCGATTTTTATCAATACCGTTATGATTTACACATCGGCTAATATGATCAAAATGTTTTCTTTTATGCAAGTGTCAAGCGTTGTCAATATCAGTCTGAGAGGAGACAGGTGTGGGTGGATGGCTGGCTGTGCTGTGTTGTGGGTGGTGTTGGGCTCTTCCTGTCTATCTCTCTAATTTTTTTTTTTTACTTATGTGTGTATTTATCTATTCGTTCCGTGAAAGCAGATTTGGGAGATTTAATTTGGCGGTAAGCGAAGAAGGAATCGATGTAGTGCAGATGTCTTCTCTGGGGTATCATTCTCTGACTCTAGACACATTTTTCTTCTATCTTTATTTTTTTAAATAGCTTTTATACCCCATTGAGAATTGGGAGCTGACTGGTACGTAATAACACTCAAAACTGATAACTAAATATATATATATATATATATATATATATATATATATATATATATATATATATATATATATATATACATTTTTGGTGCAGCTAAACTTGTATAAGATCTTGAAAAATAACGACACATTTTATTGATGAGCAATTTTTTGATTTTTCGAAAGAGAAAGAAAAAAATAGAAACTTAAGGGCCCTTTCGACCGGTGCTTTGTCAAAAGTAACGACCGATAGATCGTTTAAAAGTCCATTGTAAATCAAATTGGGTAAAAGAGAGATTCAATCAAACAAATGGTGGGGTAACATGAAGGCAACACAAAAAAAAAAGTTTTTGGTAAATACCTTCAGGTGATCTGGGGGCAATAACATCCCCAGCAAAAATTACCAGGGAGTGCTTAAGATGTCTCTGTCTACACAAGGACGGCCAGTAAAAAAAAAGAGACTGCCTTGAGGACGTTGAGATGGTGACTTGTCCTAGCCTTGTGTAGTATAGAAAATTCCTGATCGCTGTAGTTTGTTTTACAGCTATTTAAACTACAAAGGTGGTCACCGATGGCAGATTCAACGGGCCGGCTCAGTGCAAGGTCTTTTTTACACAGATATTTCAACACACACACACACACACACACACATATATATATATATATATATATATATATATATATATATATGTGTGTGTGTGTGTGTGTGTGTGTGTATGTGTGTGTGTATAAATATCTCTGTGTAAAAGACCTTGTGCTGAGCCGGACTGTTGGGGCATTAGAAAAAAAAGGACACACACTCTGAAAAGAAAAATTAATGTCTCTTATTTAAAAATTAAATACAACAACATTTCCATAGGGCGGGTTAGCTCAGTTGGTAGAGCGTTCGTCTAGAAACCACAAGATTTCCAGTTCGATACTGGCCCTTGCCAACTCAGCGTATGAGCAGCACCAGGATCTGGGCGGGAAAGTAAGTAGTTGCCGGTAGGTGTGGCGCTCCACCTCAGATGCGAAAACAATCTCCTTGGTCTAGCGCTAGTGAAGAGGGATAGACTCCCTCGCTGATTGACTGATACCAACTTTAGGCCACCCCGACGTCTTTACTCTTACTTACTATTCATATCTTATTTTGTTTACTATTGTAAATCAAATCTTCATTATTTTTGCTCAAAAAGCAAGATCTGATGATAATGATTGTGTATATATATTGACTTTGTCATTAATTGTTTTATTTTACTAGTTTCCTCCGGACATATATACATACACACAAATTCCCTTTATATATGTACTTGAAGTGGCTACCCGGCATTGCCTGGGTAGTGGGTAGGTAAAAAAGTCAATCGCGAAGATCCATTCTTACTTAATCACAATCAATGATTTCCCAGGTTGGATCATTACTACGCTCGAATACACAGAGAACACCCGAGGAAGGCCGGTGGATACAGCGGCCGAAACGTTGTGTTTATACGTACCACAATAAAGATGAAGACAACAGTTCGAAAAAATCAAAATTATTCAGAACTCGTTAGAATTAGAAGATTTATCATAATAACCATAACATGAATTATTTAATTAGAATTGTATTTTATCTTGCGACACCATCTGGTTAATAATGAAATCGTCAAAATCTTCCAAGATGAAATGTAAAGATGTAATTCATGAGTATGCTGGTGTTGCGAATTCTAATTCCTAATGAGTGTCGTCACCTCAGCTAAATAATGGACCATTCCGTTTTTATCAGAAAGAAAAGGGGAAGAAAAGGGACATGTTACACAGAAAAAATATAAGAAGGATTTATAATTATTAATACGACCTTTATCTTGCAACACCTTCAATGAAACCGTTCAAATTAGTCCAAGATGAAGTGCAAAGGTGTACATCCAGGAAAAGATAGAGATAGGGGGTGAGCACGTGGAAGCGATAATGCAATTCTGTTTTATTCAAACACAACGAAAAGATGAAAAAAGGAAAGAAAGAAAAAAGAGAAAGATAATGTGCGGGATTGTGACATCGTTGTAAGGTTTCGAGCAATATATCATTCACTTTTTGGACTAATACTCTTGGGAAAGGTATGATCATCCTCCTAGATAAAGATTAAATAGTGTAGGGACCGACGTTGTTTGGCGAGTGTTTTGTTGAGGAGTTGAAGAGTTATGGGTCCCCACAATTTATATGTATAAGACTACGGAAATGTAGTTTCCATAGGTGACAAAAGAAGAAGACAAAATTGATAAAGGAAACAAACTTTATATACATTAATTTACAATTGGTATATTCAATTGTTCTTTCAGTTGTGTTGCAGACTGTATGTGTCTGTACATAGTTGTGTGTGACAAGTGTGACATGTATTGTTTATATTTGTGCGATTGTAGCAGTTTTGTCTGTGATTGAAACTTGTGATTGAAATTTGTTTTTGTTGAGCGAGAGAGAGAAAATTGGAAACGAAAATACGAGACCAACCTGACATATCATTTTGTGTCTTCGGGCAGCGACTTCTCCCCATTGTGTCGATGTTGGGGGAGAACTTTCGCTCCTACTGTTGAGTTAGGAGCATCAGCTCCAATTCTCACGAATCGGGAAGAGCGTAAGCTCCCACTCTCTGTCTGGTCTTTTCAGCTAAAAGGGTCCTCTTATAATTTTCTTTTTGTCATTGTCTATTGTGATCATTAAGCTAAAATATTCCTCAAATATCAGCTGATTTGCAATGATGCAATATCGAATGATTTTGGTACATTCCGATGGCGAGCATATTTTCCCATGGAATTTAAACCATTGTTTCTATTGTTTCTAAAATATTTCTAAACTAATATTCATTCGATTCTCTTTTGTTTACCTAATTCTAAACTCATGACATACCATTGTAAAACTAGTTATTTAAGAAAACTTAGTTATTTTAATTTGGTCAATTCCACATGCCGTAAAAATATAGGGACCAATCCCTATAATAGTATAGATACTACTCTTCTACAAGAACGCGTGGTTGATATGTTCAATTTTACGGTATGACAACCCAAAAGTTATTTTATGCCGAAAACTTTTTGTTTTTTTCTTTCTTGTTAAGTATTCAATTCTTTAAAACCCAATTTCATATACATGATAAAGAGGGGATGCCATAAGGGCAATATGATGGGGACTGCTCAGCCTCCAAGATTCCGCACTAAGTGTTACAATTCATGAGAGTTCATAAATTGTAAACAGACCCTGTAAGTTAGTTTTAGAAAAAGTTCGTTATATTTGAAAGCGGAGGTGGGTAGTTTTCCATACCCTTTGAGTTATGATCGATATTTTGGATGACCCCAACTGACCTCCGATACAGATACGTGGTAATAGTTAGTTTCGACCAACCGTCAGAGTGTCTAGATATGATATCATGGGCTAATAAATAAAGCTTGATCAAGCAAAATCTATAAGTTTTGTCGGTTATTAAATATCAAAAACAAATTACTAGCCAAGAAGACCAGCCCAGAAGTTAGACGACTTAGGAGAACAGAAGAATTAGAATTCAACTAGACAAAAAGATGCCAGCTATATATATATATATATATATATATATAATATATATATATATATATAAGTGTATTTTGGCAGCATTTTTTCTTTTATACAAGTTTAGTTGAACTGTGCAGTCCACCAAAGGTTTCAAAACGAGCGCTTTCGGCAATGCAGTTTGCCATCGTCAGGTAGGAAACGATGGTATGGTTTCGTGTCTCGTTTTTAACGAGAACGAGTAGTAGCAAGGAATTAGAAGTGGGAGGTAATAACAATTGGAAGTGTTACACCAGTTACACCCCGACACCAAAAAGATGGCCCGAAAATTAGAAAGGATCAACCAAAAACTTGTCCGACAAGAATTGTCTGTACAGTTCAACAAAACTTGTATATATATATATATATACCCGATGTTTAATAATGGTATATAACATAGATATCAGGGTCACCATCCATATCCAACAGCTGACCTCATCGTGGGGGGGGGTAACTTGTAAACACAAAAATATAAACCTCATGTTGTCTATACGAAGTAAATTGCAGCCTTTGCGAACCAATTTCTTGAGGCGGTCGCCTGGACACGTCAAGCCTAGCACCTATATGATTTTCCCTACCCTATTGCTCCATGGCAAGCCCCAACCCTTTTTATCATATGGGTGCTAGAAGGCGGTGACTGAGGGTACATGTCCTGGGAATGACGTTAAACTCTATCTGATGGTGAGGTACCAGTTCTGGAGGTTTTGTGGAGCACTCGACCCGGAGTGGTAGTACCTGTTAGGGTCCCATCTATGGGTTAAATAGAAAAAATGTGAGTTGATAAACAAAATTGTATTTATCGGCATTAAATGACCCACTGAAGTTGATATGCCGTAAAACAAAACAAACCAGCTTCTTGAGAACGAGAGTCAACAATAGAAGGCGAGAGAAGAAGTAATGAAGAAGAGAAAGGAAGGAAAAAAGGACAGAGGAAAAAGGAGCTAAAGGAGGAAAAAAGATGAAAAAGGAAAGAAGGAAAAAGAGAAAAAATCAAAGAAAGAGAGAAAGGAAGAAAAAAGAAGCAAAAGGGAGGAAGGAAAGAGACAAAGAAAGAAATGAAGGAGGGAAAGAGAGAAAGGAATGAACGGGCGCGAGAAAGAAAAGAACAAAGGAACGAAGGAAAGAAGGGACAAACGAACTAGACAAAAGAAAGGAATTATGGAAGGAACAAAGGAGAAAAAAGAAGGAACGAGAGAAAGGAAGAAAAAAGTGAAAAAGAAAGAAGCAAAATAATTAAAAAACGAGAGATAGGAAGAAAAACGGAGGGATAGGAAGGAAGGAAAGAGAGAAAGAAAGGAACGAAGGAGAAAAGAGAGAAAAGGAAGGAATGGGAAAGAGAAAGGAAATAACAAAGGAACGAAGGAAAGAACGAACAAATGAACTATACAAAAGAAGGGAATAATGGAGAAAAAAGAAAGAAAGAGAGAAAGGAAGAAAAAAGGAGCGAAAGGGAGGAAGGAAAGAGACAAAGAAAGAAACGAAGGGGAGAAAGAGAGAAAGGAAGGAATGGGGAAGAGAAAGGAAATAACAACGTAAGGAACGAACAAAAACGAACGAGACAAGAGAATGAAAGAATGGAAGGAACAAAAGAGAAAAAAGAAGGAAAGAGAGAAGAAGAGAGAAAGAGAGAAAAGAATGAAGGAAGGAGGGGAAAAAAGAGAAAAAAGAAAGAGGAAGAAAAGAAACCGGAAACAGAAAATGAACCAGTCCAGAAATACTTCGTGACTTTGCATCGTTATTTAGTTCGTCACTTATTTTTGAACATGTTATTGAATAATTGCCGTACAGTGAAAACTTAATTCGTTCTAAATCACGGCAGAATCGGGCGTTAGATTTTTGTGGCGTAATTAAAACAGTCTATGGGGAATTTTGATTGAAAAGAAAACGGTTATCGGATTTCTGGGTAAGGAGAGAAATAGATTTAAAAAAAAAAAACAAATAAGAAAAAAAGGAAAATAAAGTTTTAAGATTCTAAGCATTCATTGTATGTCAGCCAGTGACCAATCAATGAACCTTGAACTAGATCAAAAAACGGAAGTCCAAATTTTCTGCAGAAGAGCGGAAACGGATATATCCCTTCCCCCATCTCGAGACCACAAACAGAAGAAAAGGAACTTTCGCTTGGCTCTCTCTAGAAGACGGACATCGTTTTTTTCGGCGACCCCTGGGCGTTTGTTTTGTCTTACCGTGTGAAGTGCGTATAGGGGTAACGAATGTAATTTATGATAGAAAATTTGACGCTACTCTTCCTCTGCCTGAAAAAAAAAAAAAGAAAAGAAACTCGCGAGAAATAAACAATCCCTTTTTGCCATCTGCAACCCACTATATTTTCGTTTTTCTTTTTTTAAAGCAGTTTTATTGTAAATTGATCTAACCACTAATTTTATCTCCAAAACAAACCTTTATCAACCAAACCAAATATTTAGTTTTCCCGTTCAAGTTCCCCCCACATACATTTTTTGTAATGTTAGTGTATATACAATTACTATAATCGCATATATATATATATATATATATATATATATATATATATAGTAATTGGTAATTTGCTTGAAGCATTGTTAAGTATGTTATAAAATAATAAAATTCGAAGGCAATACAATGCGTAAAAAATAAAGACAAAATAAACATATAAAACATCTTTTTGTCTTTATTTTTTACGCATTGTATTGCCTTCGAATTTTATTATTTTATAATATATATATATATAATATATATATATATATATATATATATATTCATCATCATCATTATGTCAATCTGTCAGCGCGGATATCCATGACAATCTCTCTCCATCCGTCCCTATCGCTCATTATTCTCGGGAGGTCCTCTATGTAGCATTCTGTATCCGCACAGAGCTGATCAATGTACGTCTTTGCTGGTCGGCCAACACTGGCGTGTCCATGTGCTGGCTTCCACAGGAGGACGTCGCTTATGAGTTCGTCCTTGCTTCTCCAGCAGTGTCCCGTGTGTCTTGTTCGTCTCACTCGGATGGTTTGGGTGATATGTGGCAGGTGGCCGTACGGCTGCTTTCTCTTGGGGTGTTGTTTCCACGTCTTGTTCAGAATCACCCTCAGCAATCTTGTGCAGCTCCCGTCTAGTTTATTCTCTAGTCGCTTAGTTAGGGTCCAGGTGGTGCAGCAATACAGCAGTACTGACACGACAACGGCTTAGGCAGTAACACCTCCTTCACAGGAAACGACGTTAATGCATGTATAGGAAAAGCATGGGCCGCTCTAAATAAATTAACGATCATATGAAATCCAATCTCACAGACAAGTTAAAGAGACATATATATATATATATATATATATATATATATATATATATATATATATATAGAGAGAGAGAGAGAGAGAGAGAGAGAGAGAGAGAGAGAGAGAAATTTTTTGGTTTGTTTTTATAATTAGATAGAAGGGAAATGTAATACGATATATATTTTTTCTTCTTTTTTTTGAAGGCAAAATAATGCAGATTCATATTGAAAAACATATTTATTGCTGTGCTCTTAATTTTCGGATAAAATCCATCTTCAGAGAGTTTATTATAGAGTTGAAAATGTTCCATCTGTGTATTTTAAAGTCAACTTGGTTCTAATGACGTTGAGCTTGATGGAGATTTGAAATTTGGAAGAGATCGTAAGCTTCCGTTAAGATTTCAAATTCGGTAGAGATTTCAAATTCGGTAGAGATCGTGTAGTTCCGTTGAAACCCGTGAGTTGTTAAATTGCGGGACGTTTGAAATCATTTAAGATATTTTTTTTCTTCTTTTAAATATATATATATATATATATATATATATATATATATATATATATACGGGCATATATATTGCTTATATGCCCGTAATGGCATTGTAACACTAGTACCGTAACTGTTTTTTAAAAAATGATAATATTGGAGTTATTTCTACCGTAACCTGTATTTAACAATACCTTGTGGGATTATTCATAGTTGGATTCATTCATTTTCCCAAAGGCATTTGCGCGAATTTGAACTCGGGTCGCCGATTTTCATTTCCTGCGACGATAACCGCTCCGCCCTGAGCGCCTCCTAAAGCTGCGTGGAGAAATGAAAGCTATATGAAAACAAAGATATGAAAATTCTCGGGGAAGAATCGATCGGTAAATTCCTGTTGTTTGCGGAACGTACGCATATTTCGCTCAATAATCTAAGCCTCACGTTCGCATCCGACTTGACTCTTTCCCCTTCGGGTTTTCTTTTTTTTTTTCTTTTTTTTTTTTTGATGGGGTAGGGGGCGCTTTGCCTTCCCTATTCATTATTTTCTCAGACTTCTCTAATTATTTTACCATTTTACTGTCCGTTTTCTGCACTATTCTCTGCACACTCCTGAGCGATCAATTCTCTCTGCGGATACCCAGACCAACAACCCCACCTCCTCCGCCCCGCCCCCGCGGCCGAAAATTCAATGCCAACAATCCTGGAGTCATCTAAGTAGGGCCTTCGCCCACTAAAGGAGCACTTCCAGCGAACCGATGCGTTTTTCTCATAATTTCGCTGCCCCTCTCCAAACAGCGATCAGCGTACGGGTCAATCGAGCCTACCACGTGACGCAGGAGTCGGGGTGAATGGCGGGTAAAAACAGGCTTCGTTTTGTTCTCGGGGGCCTCACAGCCAAATAATTTCGAAAAAATAATATCCCGACAAAATCACTACGCACCGATCTTATGATAACATGCTGGTCGGTTGGTCGGATTTTACGGCATGTCAAACCGTGTCAGGTCATTTTATGCCAATGACGTTTTTGTTTTATTCATTCTTGATGGATACTCAAGTTTTAAAAAAAACTCATTTTTTTTAAAACTCAAATTTTTATTTAACCCATAGAAGGAATCCTAACAGGCACTTCCACTCCGGGTCAGAGTGGAAGTAATGGTGATGAAGGGATACTCCACATGCCCCAGAGCTCCGGAATTTGAACTTCGCCATCAGAGAGTTTATCGTCATACCCAGGAAAATCAACGACATTGTAACGATTTAAAAGATTTTTTTTTATTTTTATAGTGTGTTTGAAGCATTAATCACAAAATGTAATAAGATATTTTTTGAAGGCAAAATAATGCGATTTATGTTGAAAAACATATTATTTAATTCTTTTTTTTTTTTTCTTTTTTTTTTACTCTTATTATTTCCGGACAAAGTCCATCTTCATAGAGCTGAAAAGTTTCCATCTGTGTTTGTTAAAATCAACTGTGGAATTAATCCGTTGAATCTTCTAATGGAAATTTAAAAGTTCGGCCAAGATCGTCAAATTCCGTTAAATCCCGTGTTGTGTTGTGTTTTGCGGGAAGTTTTGAAAGTCATTTCAGACATATTTTTAATACTACAAAAATAATAAGGCCCTGCTCGGGGATATTGAAATAAAGATTTATTTTTTTTATTTTTATAGTGTGTTTGAAGCATTAATCACAAAATGTAATAAGATTTTTTTTGAAGGCAAAATAATGCGATTTATGTTGAAAAACATATTTATTTAATTCTTTTTTTTCTTTTAAAATATGTTTAGTTGGTTGGTTTGTTGGTAGCTTGGTTGATTTACGGCATGTTAAGCTTCTTCAAAAGATGGCTGCCTCGACAGAAAAAGTAAAAGGAGAGAGAGAGAGAGAGAGAGAGAGAGAGAGAGAGAGAGAGAGAGAGAGAGAGAGAGAGAGAAGGTGGGGTGGTTGGTTTCTTTACGTATTCCCTGACGAACCCCAACACAGACCGAGCAAATATGAACAGCATGTTAGCCATCATCTGCGAGAGGCGCCCGTGCTGGCTTGGCTATGTCAGTAGGTGGGACAAAGGGCGCATCCCCAAAGACATACTGTATGGCGAATCAGTAGAAGGCTCCCGACCGGTAGGGAGACTACGCCCACGCTATAAAGACGTCTGCAAGAAGGACATGTAGACATGCCACATCAACACCAACACATGGGAGGTTGGTGCAAAAAACCGAGTGGCCTGGCACTTCCCGTCAAACAAGGTGCGAAAAGGAGTGAAAAAGAGAAGAAAGAAGCCGCCACGGAACTCTCTTTTCTGTGGCATCATTGTTTATTTGCTGTCTCTGCACCAGAGACTGTCATTCAAAAATTGTCCTGTTCAGACATTTGGGCAAATATAGTTAGCAGAGAGAAGGATGCCAATAACAACAACTTTGTGGGTTATTGGTGTAGCAATCCACCAAATGTTTCTGCACGAGCGCTTCCAGCATGTTTTTTTGTGCCATCTTCAGGTGTGAAACTGATGGAATGTCTCCATTGTCTCGCTGTTAAAACGAGCAGTAGCAGTAGGAATTAGTAGGAGGAGGGGTTCACAAGTTCCGTCTGTTTATTTACACACACACACACACATACATACATATATATATATATATATATATATATATATATATATATATATATATATATATATAATCCTATTCATATAATTGCTGGAAAAAAGAGTGGCTTCAGCATTAAATAACCCACAAACAGTTGAAATACCATAAAACCATAAATGAGTTGGAGGCGCGTGGTGTAATGTATAGAGTCAAAGGGAATGGACTCGTAGGCCAGAGTTCAAATCCTGAACTAAGCTACAATTCACATAATATTGGGAAATATATGAATCTAGCTATGGGTAAATACTAGGACAGACTGGGCTCTTTAACCTTGGTTAGGCAACTAGTCTAGGAGAAAGAAAACTCTGAATTCAAACCTGTTAAACTGAACTTGGGGTGGTCACTACTAGAATAGGCCCAGTCTTAATTAGGGATCTATTTCACTAATCTAAATCCCATATGCAGATCTGAAACCAACCATAAACAAAGAAGTTATTGGAGAGTGGCCGACAGGCCACAGAAGTATTAGAAGAGAAGAAGTAATACTTGCCAGATTGCGTATTCGGCATACCCACATTACCCATTCGTACCTGTTAAAAGGGGAGGATGCCTCAGTGTGCCCAACATGCAAAGTACAATTTACAACCAAACATATCCTTCTAAATTGTAACAGACTTAAACATATCCGCGCCAATTACTATCAAGCAAGAAACCTGAGAGACATCTTTAAGAATACAAACCCTGAAAACATTTTAAATTTAAAAAAAAAAAGCAGCCTTTTCAACAAAATATAACAGAACATAACCAATTATCTCCATAGAACCACTACTTTAAAGACTGAAATCCAAAATAACCTTTTTGGCATTAAATGACCCACAGAGGTTGATATGCCGTTAAACATAACTCAAACTCAAACTCTATAATCTATTTATTCAATTTAATTTAAATTTAAATTGTTAATCTCACAGTGACGTTTATCACTACATATGTCCTCTCTTATTGTCGCAACCGAAATCTATGAATCCATCTATGGGTAAATACTAGGACAGACTGGGCTCTTTAACCTTGGTTAGGCAACTAGTCTAGGAGAAAGAAAACTCTGAATTCAAACCTGTTAAACTCCACTTGGGGTGGTCACTACTAGAATAGGCCTAGTCTTAATTAGGGATCTATTTCACTAATCTATAATTTAATTTATTCAATTTAATCTAAATTTAAATTGTTAATCACACGGTGGCGTTTTATTACACATAAGTCCTCTCTTTATTGCCGCAATCCGAAGTAGGGAGATGATTTATGAATTAGGTGTGATTTGGTAAGTACATAGTTCAAAAACCATTATGTTTAATTGAGGTAAGGTACCGGTTAGGCTTTGCTTGGGCACCCGCCGTGAGGAACACCAGTAGGGCGAGCAGCAACCCCACACGGTGGGAATGAATAAGTGGTATATTTTTAACAATTATTTAATCTACATTGGCGTATGATAAATACCTTTAAAGCAATAGTGGCTTGTTCAGTAATTAAATTTATCATACCTTCCCCAATATAATCATTTCGAAAGTCAACGTAATTGCACGACTGGAGTTCAAACCCGCTTTACTGTGATGTCGCAGTCCATCACTTATAGCCAATACGCCAAGGGAAGTCCTCTCTTTCTTCTTTCTCTCTCTCTCTCTCTCTCTCTCCTATATATATATATATATATTATATATATATATATATATATAATATATATATATATATATATATATAGTATATTTGTGTGTGTGTGTGTGTGTGTGTTAAATTATGACAACAATTGAAAAACACAAGTTCATAAACGAGTAATGCTTATTTAACCTACACTGCAGTGTTTCGATCAGTTTCAATAGATCTTCATCAGGGCTTTCGTTAGTTTGAGGGGAAAAATAAAAGGACGTCTCTTATTAGTTCGTCCTTGCTTCTCCAGCAGTGTCCCGCGTTTTTGTCCGTCTTACTCGGAGTTTGGGGTGATATGCGGCAGGTATATATATATTCAATAAAGCTCGTAATATATATATAATATATATATATATATATATATATTATATATGTAAAGAGAGAGAGATAGAGAGAGAGAGAGAGAGAGAGAGAGAGGAGAGAGAGAGAGAGTGATAAAAAGGGTATGAAAAACACAATATGTTGTTAAAATGAAAATATTTTATATCTTTTTCATTGCTGATATTGACAAGATTTCAATTTATTAAAAAATATTTTCATTCTAACAACATATTGTGTTTCTCATACCCTTTTATATACATATGCCGTCGATCATTTCCTTACTCTTAACTCACAAACACACACACACACACACAACACACATATATATATATATATATATATATATATATA
The DNA here is from genome assembly GCA_023376005.1 of Doryteuthis pealeii. NCBI lineage: Eukaryota > Metazoa > Mollusca > Cephalopoda > Myopsida > Loliginidae > Doryteuthis > Doryteuthis pealeii. The sequence goes on from CM042151.1 coordinate 3,592,263, forward strand.
TATATATATAATTTAATATACCAAACTTGTTGGTAAATCCTCGAGGTGAGAAAAAAAAACAGTAAATAGTTTGATTGTAAAAATATACTACCAAACATCACGTGGGGAGAAAACAATTTTTGGAAAAAAAGAAAAGACCAAGATAATCGTACCAACCAAAAATAATCTATTGGTACAATATTTGGCCAAAAGAAAAACAATTTATATGCATATATATGTATAAGATATATATATTCATACAAAACCGCCAGGAAACTAAAGCTAATAAGTAAAAAGTGCTCAATGCCTAAGTATAGCAAATAATAAAGATAAACCTAATGAGTCAGATAAACTTACTAAAAGTTTCGCATAGTGCTCTTCAGGGCTAAGATCCGACTAAGATCAGATCTTAGCCCTGAAGAGCACTAAGCGAAACTTTTAGTAGGTTTATCTGACTCATTAGGTTTTATATATATATATATATATATGTGTGTGTGTGTGTGTATGTGTGTGTGTGTTTTATATTATATATATATATATATATATATATATATTATATATATATATATTATATATATAAAGTAAATTAGGCGGTGTGGCTTATTGTCGGAATCAACCTGACAGCGGACGTGTCTATCTCCTTTCCGCTAGCACTAAACCAGGGAGATTTTCTTTACATCTGTGTTGGAGCGCCATGGAAGTGGTTTAAAACAAACAAATAAAATGTTTGGTCTACCTAACATGTAACACTAAACGTATATATATTTAATAACTACTCCACACGAGCAGGATGCGTCACAAGGTCAATTTTTAAGCGGAGTTTAACAGGTTTACATTCAGAGTTTTCCTTCTCCTAGACTGATTACCTAGCCATGGTTAAACAGCCTAGTCTACCTTACTATTTACCCATAGCTGGAGGGAGAATTGGATTCCTACCTTTCCAAAGGGTATTAGTTCCATGTGAAATGCAGACAGCTTTGTCCAGGAATTGAACTCGGGTCGACGAGTCCATTTCAAACGACTCTAACCATTAGTCCACGCGTTTCCAGGTTGCACGAATAAAGTTACGATTATAATAAACTGTTGCATACCTCTTTCCTTACTTTCTTACTTCTATTATTCTTCTTCCAGTGTCTCTTCTAACGTCTCTTCTAGCGTCTCTTCTAACGTCTGGACTTCGTCTTGGGGACTTCGTGTCTGGTCCTTCCATTGGGGATTTCTCTTTATCAGAAGCCCTGTGTCATTGGTAGTTTTTAGATAATAACACCAATACTTCGATTTAACTTAGAATCATATTTTATTCTGAAATCCCCACCAGACTACCTGCGCAGATTGAGTTCGGAGCATGCATAAACACGAGTTATCACCGTTCGTGGTCTTTGGCCGCATCTGACTAAAATCTATTTCAAATCACATACCAGAAGAGACACAAACATATACCACACAGACACACAACATAGAAGCGAAAGATCAGGCTGTGGGTCAAGCCTTGTCACTCATCCTCAAGGCCACCGTTGACAAACACAAACATACAACACACACACTACACACACACAACATTCATAATAACACACACACAACACACACACACACAAACAAACACACAACAATAAACCCATAAAGGTTCGGGACAACACACACAAAACAAACACAACACACAAACA
>CM042151.1:3593915-3650457 GCA_023376005.1 Doryteuthis pealeii
ACAATGTCGGTCCCTACACATTTAATTCCAAATCTAGAGGATTGAGGTCATACTATTTCCAAGAGTAAATCCAAAAAAGGGAATGAATATATGCTTTGAAACCTTAACTACGTGATTCACAACACCCGCACTTCTTTCTCTTTTTTCTTTCTTTCTTTTTTTTCATTTTCCAATTGTGTTTAGGAATAAAAAATTGCATTTATCCTTCACGTGATCAAAGCCCCTCTACTACTTTTCCACTGGATGGCTACATCCTTTGCACTCAATTCTTGGACTAATTTTGAAACGTTCATGAAGGTGTGCAAGATAAAGGTAGTATTATAATTATAGAATTCCTTCTAAAGATTTCTGTGTACATGTCCCTTTTCTTCCCCTTTTTCTTTCTGAAACGGAATGTCATTATTAGCGAGGTGACGAAACTTCATAGGAATTAGAAATTCGCAACACCAGCATATTCAATTACATTTTCACTTGGGGAAGATTGTTGACGATTTCATTATTAACCAGATGGGTTTGGTCGGGGGCCAAAAGAAAAAGAATATAAAACAATTCTAATTAAATAATCATGTATGGTTATTATGATATCTCTAATTCTTAGTACGAGTCTGAATATTGATTTTTTCAACTGTTTCTTCATCTTGTTGTGTACGTATAAACACACGTTTCGGTCCGCTGTCTCGCATCCACCGGCCTTCCCAGGGTCTCTGTGTATCGACGCTATTAATGATCCAACCTGGGAAATCATTTGATTGTGATTAAGTATAGTATGGATCTTCCGAGATCGGCTTTTAACCTACCCACTATCCGCAGCAATGTCCGGGTAGCCACCTCCAATACATTATAGAAGGAATTTGTGTGTATGCTATATATAGTCCGGAGGAGAACTAGACAAATAAAACAAGTGTAATGACAAAGTCAATAGTAATTATACACAATCATATCATCAGATCTTGCTTTTGAGCAAAAATAAATGAAATTGTGATTACTAGTAAACATATTAAAACAAATAAGATAGAATAGTAAAGTGAAATAGTAAAATCCGTCAGGGTGGCCTAAAAGTTGGTATCAGTCAATCAGCTAGAAGTCCATCCTCTTTCACAAGCGCTATGACCAAGGAGATTGTTTCGCATATCTGAGGTGGAGTGCAACACCTACCGGTAATCTACTTACTTTCCCGCCCAGTATCCTGGTGGTACCCATACCTGAGTCGCGAGGCCAGTATCGAACTAGGAAATCATTGCCGTTTTTCTAGCGCGAACGCTTCTTATGCCGACTGACTAACTCCGACCCTATGAAATTTTGTTTTAATTATGATTTTAAATAAGAGACATTTATTTTTTCTTTTCAGATGTGTGTGCCTTTGTTTTCTAATGCCCAAACACCCGCTCAGCTAACAACGGTCCTTTTATACACCAGAATTTTAATATCTAGCCACACAAATACACACGACATACACATTATAATATTAATATATATATATAGAATATATATATATATATATATTATAACGCGTATTTGGGTAAGTGTGTGTTGAAATATCTGTCGTAAAAAGACCTTTGCTGAGCGAGCCGTTGAATCTGCATCGGTGAACAACTTGTAGTTTAAATAGCGTGTAAAACAAACTAGCGATCTAGCAATTTTCTATTCTAAACAAGGCAGGCAAGCACACATCTCACCGTCCTCGGGCATCTCCATTTGTTTGACTGCCCGTCCTTTGTGACAAGAGACTATCTTGAAGCACTCCCTGGTAATTTTGCTGGGTTATGTATTGCCGAGGTCAGGTGGATTAACCTGAAGGTATTACCAAAATTTTTTTGTTTTGTGTTACCTTCATTTACCTTGCCACCATTGCTGATTGATCTCTCTTTACCGCCATTTTGATTTATCAATTGACTTTAACCGATTCCGGTCGTTACTTTTGACAAAGCAACCGTCGAAAGGCCCTTAATTTCTATTTTTTTCTTTCTTTTCGAAAAACCCAAAAAAAATTCTCCATAAAAAAATTGTCGTTATTTTTCAACAAGATCTTCTACAAGTTTAGCTGTACCAAACGTGTATATTTATATATATAAGTATAATATATTTAGTTATCATTTTTAGGTTGTTTACGTACCAGTCAGCTCCAATTCTCAATGGGGTAAAACTTTTTAAAGAAAGAATAAAGATGAGAAGAAAAAGTGTCTAGAGTCAAGAATGATACCGCCAAGAGACATCTGCACTACATCGATCCTCTTCCGCTTACCGCCAAATAATCTCCCAAATCTGCTTTCACGAAACGAATGATAAATACACAATAAGTAAAAAAAAAATAAAAAATATAACAATAGAGAATATACAGGAACAATAGCCCTCAAACACCACCGCACAAACAGCAGACAGCCACCACCACGCCACACCTGTCTCCTCTCAAGACTGATTTGACACAGCTGGACACTTGCATAAAAGAAAACATTTTGACATATTTACCCGATGTTAAATCTAGACGTATTGATAAACAAGCACTTTGCTCACAACATCTTGCGAAGAGGCTTCGATAACTCATGCGTAAGGTTCGATAGGTGCTAGAAGGTAGAGGTTAGGCTTTTTTTTTAAAAGAGTTATTCCCCAAAACGCGAACTACCCGCCCGCGGCACTAACCGACAATCATATAAACATGATACATTTACTTTATGTTGAACTGCTAAAATACCTGTTTAACAAATTTGGACACCATGCGAAAAGAAGATCACCTTGGTAAGGTGAGGCCTTAGTTTATGCACCACGCACTCCTCTTTCATAGAGTTGAAACTGTTAGAATACTTACGACTGCACATCTGCAGAGGGGTGTAGCGTTAGTCTTGTATTCGCCTGGTGGAGTTGTCTGCCTTTTAGTTTGATGTAGAGCTCGCTAGGGCACCAGATTATCGCCGTTCAATCCTTCGCCTCTGTATGGTTTCAATGGAAACTCTACCGAGCCACATGGGGTAGATTCATCTAAACCCTCTCGGGGGGCCCCCCTCTTAACCGAATAACGAACTCCCCTTAAATAACATTAACTGTAATCCTCACTAGCATGACTACTCCTATGCTCATTCTGTGCCTTTTTCGTTAGTCGTATCATTCAGAAGTTCTAATCTTTATTTATTTGTAACAGTAATTAAGCAGTTCAACAGATAAGTAATATACAATAGTCTTAGTATGGATTGTCGGTTTAGTGGCGACGGGGTGTCGCGTTTGGAATAACTCTTCTTAAAAAAAAGCCTAAACCTCCTCACCTCATAGACCCTACGATCTTACGTATAGAGGATCGATGCCTCATTCGCATAAGATGTTGAAGCAAAATCGATTTTATCATATACCGTTAGATTTACACATCGCTAATTATATCAAAATGTTTTCTTTTATGCAAGTTTCAACGTTGTCAATATCATCCTGAGAGCGAGACAGGTGTGTGGATGCGGCTGTGCGTGTTGTGGGTGGGTGTTGGGCGTTTTCCTGTCTATCTCTCTAATTTTTTATTTTATTTTTTTTACTTTATTCTGTGTATTATCTTAGTCGTCCGTGGAAAGCAATTTGGTGAGATTTTAAATTTGGCTGTAAGTGCGAAGATAGGAACGATGTATGCAGATTGTGTCTTCTCTGGGTATCATTCTCTGACCTAACTATCATTTTTCTTCTTATCGTTTTATTTTTTTAATTATTGCTTTTATACTCCATTGAGATGGGCTACTGGTACGTACAACACTCAAACTGATAACCTAATATATATATATATATATATATATGTATATCAGTTTGGTACATTGGCATAACTTTATAAGATCTTGAAAAATAACGACACATTTATGATGAGCGAATTTTTGTGGTTTTTAGAAAGAGAAAGAAAAAAATAGAACTTAAGGCCTTTCGAACCGTGCTTTGTCAAAGTAAACGACGCGGTAGATCGTTAATTAAGTCGACATGTAAATCAAAATTGTGGGTACAACAAAAAGAGAGATTCAAACTAAGCAAATGGTGGTAACATGAAGTACACAAAACAAAAATTGGTAAATACCTTCAGGTGATCCCTAACCTTCACAATAACATTCCCACAGCAAAATTCCGGGAGTGCTTAGGAATGTCTCTGTCTACACAAGACGGGCAGTCGAAAAATTGAGACTGCCCCGAGGCGTTAGATGGTGATTTGTCCTCGCCTTGTGTAGAAAGAATAATTGGCCTGATCGCTGTTAGTTTGTTTTACAGCTATTTCTAAAACACAAGTGGTCCCATGGCAGATTCAGACGGGCCGGCTCAGCACAAAGTCTTTTACACGAGTTTCAACATCACTCACACACACACACACATGCGCATATATATATATAATATAATACTATTATATATATATATTATATACGCTATCTAGGTGTGTGTGTGTGTTAGTTGTGTGTGTATTAAAATAGTCTGTTAAAAGAGACCTTGTCTGAGCCGGCTGTTGGGCATACGAAAAAAAAGGACAAGCCAATCTGAAAAAGAAAATTATGTACTCTTATTAAAATATTAAATAAAACAAATTATCATAGGGCGGGTTAGCTCTAGTCGGTAGAGCGCGGCTAAGAACGGAAAGATTTTCTCTAGTCCGATACTGCCCTCGCCGACGTCAGTCGTATGGTGAGCACAGGATCCTTAGGGCGGAAAGTAAGTAGTTACCGGTAGTGTGCACTACTGCAGATCGAAAATCTCCTTGGTCTAGCGCTTGTGCAAAAGGATGGCTCCTAGCTGATTGACTGAATACAACTTAGCCACCCCGACGACTTACTTTTTACTTACTATTTCATCTCTATTTTTTATTATGTTTACCTATTGAAATCAATCTTCATTCTTTTGCTCAAAAGCCCAGATCTGAAATCAATTGATTGTGATATAATATAAGATTTGACTTGTTCATTAATTGTTTATTTTCCTAGTTTCCCTCCGACATATAACATACATCACAAATTCCCTTATATATGTACTTGAAGTGGTACCCGGCCATTGCCCTGGTAAGTGGTAGGTAAAAAGTCATCTCGAAGATCCATTCTTACTTAATCACATCAAGATATGTCCCAGGTGGAATACATTAAACGCCGAATAACACAGAGACCACCTGAGAAGGCCTGATACAGCGGCCGCAAACGTTGTGTTATACGTACCACAACAAAGATTAAGAACCAACAGTTCGAAAAAATCAAAATTATCAGAACTCGTTAGATCATTAGAAGATTTATTCATAATAACCATAAACATATTATTTAATTGAAATTGTATTTTATCTTTCGCACACCATCTGCGTTAATTAATGAAAATCGAAAATCTTCTCAAGATGAAATTAATGAAATGCTGGTGTTGCGATTCTAATTCCTAATGAGTGTCGTCACCTCAGCTAAATAAGTGGATCCATTCTTTTCAGAAAGAAAAGGAATTAATAAAAATAGAAAGGAGCATTTACACAGAAAAATATAAGAAGAATTATAATTATTAATACGAACCTTTATCTGGCAACACTTCCGAATGAAAACCGTTCAATTGTCAAGATGAAGTGCAAAGTGTAATCCAGAAGATGAGATAGAGGGGTAGCACGTGAGCATAATAATTCTGATTCTATCAAACACAATAAAGTGAAAAAAAGGAAAGAAAAAAAAGAAAAAATAATGTGCGATTGGACATCGTAGTAGGTTCAAGCATATATCAGTCACTTTTTGGACTATTAACTCTTGGGAAAGGAGATCACCTCTAACATTGCGATTAAATAGTGTAGGAACCGACTTGTCTGGCGAGTGTTTGTAGAGATTGAGAGTTTATGTCCTCACAATATATGTATATAAGACTACGAAATAAAGTTTCCACAGAAAAAAGGAGAAACAAATATTCGATAAAGAAACAAAACTTTATACATTAATGTACAATTGGTAAGTTCCAATTGTTCTTTCCATCGTGTTGCCGACTGTATGTGTCTGAATATGTTTGTGACAGTGTACAAGTATTGTTATCACTTGGCCGATGTGCATTTTGCTGTTATGAAACTGTAAATTGAATGTTTTGTTGAGGCGAGAGAAAGAAATTTGAAGCACGAGATACGAGACAACCTTGTACATATCATTTTGTGTCGTCGGGCAGCGACTTTCTCCCATGTGTGATGTTGGGAGTAACTTTCGCCCCTACTGTCGAGTTAGGAGCATCAGCTCCAACCGTCACGAGTCGGAAGAGCGTAAAGCTTCCCCCCCTCTGTCTGTCTTTCACTAAAAGGGTCCCTCATATAATTTGCTTTTTTGTCATTGTTATTGTGATCATAAAACGCTAAAATATTCATCAAATATCAGTGCTTGCAATGAGCAATATCGAATGATTTTTGTATCTGTGGAATTTGTGACATAAAATTATCGGATGAATTAAACCATGTTCTATTGTTTCTAAAATATTCTAAACAATATCATTCGATTCTTTGTTTACCTAATTACTAAACTCATGAATAACCATTTTAAAACTAGTTATTATAAGAAACCTTAATTTTTAATTTGTTCAATTCCACATGCCGTAAAAATAATGGCCATCCATAAGTAAGATACTAATCTCCTACAAGAACGCGTGTTGATATGTTATTTACGTATGACAACCAAAAGTTATTATCGCCGAGACTTGTGTCGTGATTTTTATCTTCCTGTTAGTATATCAATTCTTAAACTCAATTTCATATTACATGATAAAGAGTGAGAGCCATAAGGGCAATCATGATGGGAACGCTCAACCTCCAAGATTCCGCCACTAAGTGTTACAATTCATGAGAGTTTCATAATTGTGAAACAGACCCTCTAAGTAAGTTTTGATAAAGTTCGTTATTTTGAAAGGGGAGGTGGGTTAGTTTTCTCCATACCCTTTGAGTTATGACTGTACATTTGGGATGACCCCTAACTGACCTCGGCCGGGGGATTCTCACCCCGTGAATAAGTCTTGGCTAATAAATAAAACTGAATCAAAGCAAATCCTATAAGTTTTGTTGGGTATCTAATATCAAAACACAAATTAACTAGCCCAAGAATACCAGCCAGAAGTTAAGATCTTAGGAGAACAAAGAATTAGACTTCAACTAACAAAAAGATTGAAAGAGATTGGCGAGTGGTTTTGTAGAGGAGTTGAGAGTTATGGCCCACAATTTATATGTATAAGACTACGGAAATTAAGTTTCCATAGAAAAAGGAGAAGCAAAATTGATAAAAGAAACAAACTTTATATACATTAATTTCAATTGGTATATTCAATTGTTCTTTCATCGGTGTTGCCGACTGTATGTGTCTGTACTAGTTGTGTGTGTGACAAGTGTGACATGTATTGTTTATATTTTGTGCGATTGTAGCAGTTTTGTCTTGTGATTGAAACTTGTAAATTGAATTTGTTTTTGTGAGCGAGAGAAAGAAATTGGAAACGAATACGAGACGAAACCTGACATATCATTTTGTGTCTTCGGGCAGCGACTTCTCCCCATTGTGTCGATGTTGGGGAGAACTTTCGCTCCTCTGTCGAGTTAGGAGCATCAGCTCCAACTCTCACGAGTCGGGAAGAGCGTAAGCTCCCACCTCTGTCTGGTCTTTTCAGCTAAAAGGGTCTCATATAATTTTCTTTTTGTCATTGTCTATTGTGATCATTAAGCTAAAATATTCATCAAATATCAGGTGATTTGCAATGATGCAATATCGAATGATTTTGGTATCTGTGGAATTTTGGTGACATAAATTATCGGATGAATTTAAACCATTGTTTCTATTGTTTCTAAAATATTTCTAAACTAATATTCATTCGATTCTCTTTTGTTTACCTAATTCTAAACTCATGACATAACCATTGTAAAACTAGTTATTTAAGAAACCTTAATTATTTTAATTTGTTCAATTCCACATGCCGTAAAAATATAGGGGCCAATCCCTATAATAGTATAGATACTACTCTCCTACAAGAACGCGTGGTTGATATGTTGAATTTTACGGTATGACAACCCAAAAGTTATTTTATGCCGAAGACTTTTTGATTTTTTTCTTTCCTGTTGAGTATTCAATTCTTTAAAACTCAATTTCATATACATGATAAAGAGTGGATGCCATAAGGGCAATATGATGGGGACTGCTCAACCTCCAAGATTCCGCACTAAGTGTTACAATTCATGAGAGTTCATAAATTGTGAACAGACCCTCTAAGTTAGTTTTAGATAAAGTTCGTTATATTTGAAAGGGGAGGTGGGTAGTTTTCCATACCCTTTGAGTTATGATCGACATTTTGGATGACCCCAACTGACCTCCGATCTCACCCGCGGTGAATAATCATGGGCTAATAAATAAAAGCTTGATCAAGCAAAATCTATAAGTTTTGTTGGTTATTAAATATCAAAAACAAATTACTAGCCCAAGAAGACCAGCCCAGAAGTTAGACGACTTAGGAGAACAGAAGAATTAGAATTCAACTAGACAAAAAGATGCCAGCTATATATATATTATATATTATTATATATATATATATATATACTATATATATAAGTGTATTTTTCTTTTATACAAGTTTAGTTGAACTGTACAGTCAACCAAAGGTTTCAAAACGAGCGCTTTCGGCAATGCAGTTTGCCATCATCAGGTAGGAAACGATGGTCTGGTTTCGTGTTCTCGTTTTTAACGAGTACGAGTAGTAGCAAGGAATTAGAAGTGGGAGTAATAACAATTGGAAGTGTTACACCAGTTACACCCGACACAAAAGATGGCCCGAAAATTAGAAAGGATCAAACAAAAACTTGTCCCAAGAATTGTCTGTACAGTTCAACAAAACTGTATATATATATACCGATGTTATAATGGTATATAACATAGACATCAGGGGTCACATTCATATCCAACAGCTGACCTCATCGTGGGGGGGGGGGTTAACTTGTAAACACAAAATAAACCTCATGTTGTCTATATGAAGTAAATTGCAGCCTTTGCGAACCAACTTCTTGAGGCGGTCGGAGAGGCCCCTCCGATCAATCGGCGGTCATGTCAAGCCCTAGCACCTATATGATTTTCCCTACCCTATTACCCTTATGGCAAGCCCCAACCCCTTTTTATCATATGGGTGCTAGAAGGCGGTGACTGAGGGTCTACATGTCCTGGGAATGACGTTAAACTCTATCTGATGGTGAGGTACCAGTTCTGGAGGTTTGGAGAATGTGGAGCACCCCTTCATCACCATTGCTCCGTGGTCCACTCTGCTCCGCAGTGGTAGTACCTGTTAGGGTGCCATCTATGGGTTAAATAAATAAAAAACATAGTTCATAAACAAAATTGTATTATCCATTAAGAATTGATTTATTTCAAAACTTTATCGGCATTAAATGACCCACTGAGGTTGATATGCCGTAAAACAAAACAAACCAGCTTCTTGAGAACGAGAGTCAACAATAGAAGGAGAGAGAAGAAGAAATGAATAAGAGAAAGGAACGAACAAAGGAGAGAAAAGAAGGGGGCATGGAAGGAAAAAAAGGAGAAAGAGAAAGAAGGAGATAAAGGAAGAAAAAATGAGCGAGAGGAAGGAAGGAAAGAGACAAAGAAAGAAACGAAGGAGTGAAAGAAGAGGAAGGAAGGAAAGAGACAAGAAAGAAACGAAGGAAGTGAAAGAGAGGAAGGAAGGAAGAGACAAAGAAAGAACGAAGGAGTGAAAGAGAGAAGGAAGGAAAGAGACAAAGAAAGAAACGAAGGAGTGAAAGAGAGAAAGGAGCACGGGGCGCGAAAGAAAGACAAAGGAACGAAGGAAAGAAGGGACAAACGAACTAGACAAAGTAGGGAATAATGGAAGAACAAAGGAGAAAAAAGAAGGAACGAGAGAAATGAAGAATAAAAGTGAAAAAGGAAGAAGTTAAAAAAGAAGAAGAGAATGAAAGAAAAACGGAGGGATAGGAACGAAGGAAAGAGAGAAAGAGAGAAAGAAAGGAACGAAGGAGAGAAAGAGAGAAAGGAAAGAATGGGGAAGAGAAAGGAAATAACAAAGTAAGGAACAAACGAAAAACGAACGAACGAACGAGACAAAAGAATGAAAGAATGGAAGGAACAAAGGAGAAAAAAGAAGGAAGAGGAGAAAGGAAGAAGAAAGTGAGAAAGGAAGGAGGAAAAAGAGAAAATAGAAAAGGAGGGGATAACGAAGAAAAAAGGGGGAAGAGAAAGAAGAAGGAAAGAGACAAGAAAGAGACAAAGAAGCAGAGAAAAAAGGGGAAATGGAAGAAAAGGAAGAGAAGGAAGAAGAAAGAGAGAAAGAAAGGAACGAAGGAGTGAAAGAGAGAAAGGAAAGAATGGGGGCGAGAAAGGAAATAACAAAGTAAGGAACGAACGAAAACGAATGAACGAACGAGACAAAAGAATGAAAGAATGGAAGGAACAAAAGAGAAAAAAAGAGGAACGAGAGAAAGGAAGAAAAAAGTGAAAAGGAAGAAGTGAAAAAAAATAAAGAAGGAGAGAAAGAAAGAAAAACGGAGGGTAAGGAAAGAGAGAAAGAGAAAGAAAGGAACGAAGGAGAGAAAGAGAGAAAGGAAGGAAAAAGAAGGAACGAACAAAAAACGAACGAGACAAAACAAGTGAAGAATGGAAGGAACAAAAGAGAAAAAAAGAAGGAATAAAAGAAGAAGAGAGAAAGAGAGAAAAGAATGAAGGAAGGAGGGGAAAAAGAGAAAAAAGAAAGAGAAAGAAAAGAAACCGGAAACAGAAAATGAACCAGTCCAGAAATACTTCGTGACTTTGCATCGTTATTTAGTTCGTCACTTATTTTTGAACATGTTATTGAATAATTGCCGTAGAGTGAAAACTTAATTCGTTCTAAATCACGGCAGAATCGGGCGTTAGATTTTTGTGGCGTAATTAAAACGGTCTATGGGGAATTTTGATTGAAAAGAAAACGGTTATCGGATTTCTGGGTAAGGAGAGAAAGAGATTAAAAAAAAGAAACAAATAAGAAAAAAAGGAAAATAAAGTTTTAAGATTCTAAGCATTCACTGTATGTCAACCAGTGACCAATCAATGAACCTTGAACTAGATCAAAAAACGGAAGTCCAAATTTTCTGCAGAAGAGCGGAAACGGATATATACCTTCCCCCACCTCGAGACCACAAACACAAGAAAAGGGAACTTTGTCTTTCATTTTCGCTTGGGTCTCTCTAGAAGACGGACGTCGTTTTTGGCCACCGCTAGGCGTTTTTTTTTTTTGCCTTACAGTGCGCATAGGGGTAACGAATGTAATTTATGATAGAAAATTTGACGCTACTCTTCCTCTGCCTGAAAAAAAAAAAAGAAACTCGCGAGGCGAGCGAGAAATAAACAATCCCTTTTTGCCATCTGCGACCCACTATATTTTCGTTGTTTTTTTGTTTTTTTTGTTTTTTGTTAGAGCAGTTTTATTGTAAATTGAGCTAACCACTAATTTTATCTCCAAAACAAACCTTTATCAACCAAACCAAATCTTTAGTCTTCCCATTCAAGTTCCCCCACATACACTTTTGTAATGTTAGTGTATATACAATTACTATAATCGCATATATAATATATATATATATATATATATTATATATATTATATATATCATCATCATCATCATGTCACGCTGTCAGCGCGGATATCCATGACAATCTCTCTCCATCCGTCCCTATCACACACACAGAGCTGATCAATGTACGTCTTTGCTAGTCGGCCCACGCTGGCGTGTCCATGTGCTTGCTTCCACAGGAGTACGTCGCTTATGAGTTCGTCCTTGCTTCTCCAGCAGTGTCCCGCGTGTCTTGTCCGTCTTACTCGGATGGTTTGGGTGATATGTGACAGGTGGCCGTACAGCTGTTTTCTCGTAGGGTGCTGTTTCCATGTCTTGTTCATGATCACCCGCAGCATTCTTGTGCAGCTCCCGTCTAGTTTATTCTCTAGTCGCTTAGTTAGGGTCCAGGTGGTGCAGCCATACAGCAGTACTGACACGACAACGGCTTAGGCAGTAACATCTCCTCCACAGAAAACGACATTAATGCACGTATAAGAAAAGCATGGGCCGCTCTAAATAAATTAACGATCATATGGAAATCCAATCTCACAGACAAGTTAAAGAGACATATATATATATATATATATATATAATATATATATTATATATATAGAGAGAGAGAGAGAGAGAGAGAGAGAGAGAGAGAGATTTTTTGTTTGTTTTTATAGTTAGATAGAAGCATTATTTATAAATGTAATACGATTTTTTTTTTCTTATTTTTTTGAAGGCAAAATAATGCAGATTCATGTTGAAAAACATATTTATTGCTGTGCTCTTAATTTTCGCATAAAATCCATCTTCAGAGAGTTCATTATAGAGTTGAAAATGTTCCATCTGTGTATTTTAAAGTCAACTTGGTTCTAATGACGTTGAGCTTGATGGAGATTTGAAATTTGGAAGAGATCGTAAGCTTCCGTTAAGATTTCAAATTCGGTAGAGATCGTGTAGTTCCGTTGAAACCCGTGAGTTGTTAAATTGCGGGACGTTTGAAATCATTTAAGATATTTTTTTTCTTCTTTTAAATATATATATATATATATATATATATATATATACGGGCATATATATTGCTTATATGCCCGTAATGGCATTGTAACACTAGTACCGTAACTGTTTTAAAAAAAATGATAATATTGGAGTTATTTCTACCGTACCCTGTATTTAACAATACCTTGTGGGATTATTCATAGTTGGATTCATTCATTTTCCCAAAGGCATTTGCGCGAATTTGAACTCGGGTCGCCGATTTTCATTTCCTGCGACGATAACCGCTCCGCCCTGAGCGCCTCCTAAAGCCGCGTGGAGAAATGAAAGCTATATGAAAACAAAGATATGAAAATTCTCGGGGAAGAATCGATCGGTAAATTCCTGTTGTTTGCGGAATGTACGCATATTTCGCTCAATAATCTGAGCCTTCACGTTCGCATCCGACTTGACTCTTTCCCCTTCGGGTTTTCTTTTTTTTTCTTTTTTTTTTTTTTTTTGAGGGCGTAGGGGGGCGTTTGCCTTCCCTATTCATTATTTTCTCAGACTTCTCTAATTATTTACCATTTTAACTGTCCGTTTTCTGCACCATTCTCTGCACACTCCTGAGCGATCAATTCTCTCTGCGGATACCCAGACCAACAACCCCACCGCCTCCGCCTCCGCCTCCGCCCCGCGGCCGAAAATTCAATGCCAACAATCCTGGAGTCATCTAAGTAGGGCCCTTCGCCCACTAAAGGAGCACTTCCAGCGAACCGATGCGTTTTTCTCATAATTTCGCTGCCCCTCTCCAAACAGCGATCAGCGCACGGGTCAATCGAGCCTACCACGTGACACAGGAGTCGGGGTGAATGGCGGGTAAAAACAGGCTTCGTTTTGTTCTCGGGGGCCTCACAGCCAAATAATTTCGAAAAAATAATATCCCGACAAAATCACTACGCACCGTCCTTATGATAACATGCATGCACCATCAACAACATTGCTGGTCGGTTGGTCGGATTTTTACGGCATGTCAAACCGTGTCAGGTCATTTTATGCCAATGGCGTTTTTGTTTTATTCATTCTCTATGGGTACTCAAGTTTAAAAAAAAACTCATTTTTTTTAAACTCAAATTTTTATTTAACCCATAGAAGGAATCCTAACAGGCACTTCCACTCCGGGTCAGAGTGGAAGTAATGGTGATGAAGGGATACTCCACATACCCCAGAGCTCCAGAATTTGAACTTCGCCATCAGAGAGTTTATCGTCATACCCAGGAAAATCAACGACATTGTAACGATTTAAAATATTTTTTTCTATTTTTATAGTGTGTTTGAAGCATTAATCACAAAATGTAATAAGATATTTTTTTTGAAGGCAAAATAATGCGATTTATGTTGAAAAACATATTTATTTAATTCTTTTTTTTTTCTTTTTTTTTTTTTTACTCTTATTATTTTCGGACAAAGTCCATCTTCAAAGAGTTGAAAAGTTTCCATCTGTGTTTGTTAAAATCAACTGTGGAATTAATCCGTTGAATCTTCTAATGGAAATTTAAAAGTTCGGCCAAGATCGTCAAATTCCGTTAAATCCCGTGTTGTGTTGTATTTTGCGGGAAGTTTTGAAAGTCATTTCAGACATATTTTTAATACTACAAAAATAATAAGGCCCTGCTCGGGGATATCTTATTATAATGGAGATTGTGGGTTTTTATGTCTGTAACCGAAACTACATAACTATTCAAGTCACAATTTCCTTAGTTATTTACATCACATTCTCCATGATTTTATTTTTATTTAAACTTCAATTATTAACAAAATTCTTTGACATCATTAAAACTGTTGACCATATCTACATACTAATAACATGCAATTGTATTTATATATACAAGAAAATAGCTGTTTACAGTGTGAATGGGAAGGCTAATTTGCATATTGATCTTAAAAATTCGATTTTAATAAATATATGCTTAGTATTATTGATTTCTAATTGTTTGGTTTTATATCAATGAATATGAGCAAAATCTCGGGGATAAATCTTTTACAAAATTCATTAAATAAGAAATAAGTGTAATTTCATTCTTTACTTCTTATTTTTAACTAAATAGTTAATTTAGGAAAATTTACCAATGAAAGACGGGAGTAAGGGAAAATGATGGAAGACTTAGTTTCAAAGTTGTTCTATTTTTAAATCATACCCCCTCTGTTCAAATATTTTTATCTGAATTCTTATTCAGTTTCTTTGGCTTTTCTAATTTAACATGATATTTTATTATATTAAAACTTAAATACTTGCACCCGGAGGGTGCATATATTTGCTAGTTGAAATAAAGATTTATTTTTTTTATAGTGTGTTTGAAGCATTAATCACAAAATGTAATAAGATTTTTTTTGAAGGCAAAATAATGCGATTCATGTTGAAAAACATATTTATTTAATTCTTTTTTTTTCTTTTAAAATATGTTTAGTTAGTTGGTCGGTTGGTAGCTTGGTTGATTTTACGGCATGTTAAGCTTCTTCAAAAGATGGCTGCCTCGACAGAAAAAGTAAAAGGAGAGAGAGAGAGGAGAGAGAGAGAGAGAGAGAGAGAGAGAGAGAGAGAAAAGGTGGGTGATTTGGTTTCTTTATGTATTCCTTGGCGAACCCCAACACAGACCGAGCAAATATGAACAGCATGTTAGACATCATCTGCGAGAGGCGCCCGTGCTGGCTTGGCTATGTCAGTAGGAGGGACAAAGGGCGTATCGCCAAAGACATACTGTATGGCGAATCAGTAGAAGGCTCCCGACCGGTAGGGAGACTACTCCTACGCTATAAAGACGTCTGCAAGAAAGACATGTAGACATGCCACATCAACACCAATATATGGGAGGTTGGTGCAGGAAACCGAGTGGCCTGGCACTTCCCGTCAAACAAGGTGCGAAAAGGAGTGAAAAAGAGAAGAAAGAAGCCGCCACGGAACTCTCTTTTCTGTGGCATCATTGTTTATTTGCTGTCTCTGCACCAGAGACTGTCATTCAAAAATTGTCCTGTTCAGACATTTGGGCAAATATAGTTAGCAGAGAGAAGGATGCCAATAACAACAACTTTGTGGGTTATTGGTGTAGCAATCCACCAAATGTTTCTGCACGAGCGCTTTCAACGTGTTTTTGTTCCATCTTCAGGTGTGAAACTGATGGAATGTCTCCATTGTCTCGCCTTTTTAAAACGAGCAGTAGCAGTAGGAATTAGTAGTAGGAGGGGCTCACAAGTTCCGTCTATTTATGTACACACACACACACACACACGCACACAACACACACACATATATATATATATATATATATATATAATCCTATTCATATAATTGCTGGAAAAAAGAGTGGCTTCAGCATTAAATAACCCACAAATAGTTGAAATACCATAAAACCATAAATGAGTTGGAGGCGCGTGGTGTAATGTATAGAGTCGAAGGGAATGGACTCGTCGGCCAGAGTTCAAATCCTGAACGAAGCTACAATTCACATAACGTTAATACCATTG
The DNA here is from genome assembly GCA_023376005.1 of Doryteuthis pealeii. Taxonomy (NCBI): domain Eukaryota; kingdom Metazoa; phylum Mollusca; class Cephalopoda; order Myopsida; family Loliginidae; genus Doryteuthis; species Doryteuthis pealeii. The sequence continues at coordinate 3,609,921 of CM042151.1, forward strand.
GGAAATATATGAATCTAGCTATGGGTAAATACTAGGACAGACTGGGTTCTTTAACCTTGGTTAGGCAACTAGTCTAGGAGAAAGAAAACTCTGAATTCAAATCCGTTAAACTGCATTTAGGGTGGTCACTAGAATAGGCCCACTCTTAATTAGGGATCTATTTCACTAATCTAAAATCCCATATACAGATCTGAAACCAACCATAAACAAATTTATATTAGACAAATGGCAGAAATCAGGGGACAATCTGACTTAAAACAAACTCCACGAAATACAAGAAGTTATTGGAGAGTGGCTGACAGGCCACAGAAGTATTAGAAGAGAAGAAGTAATACTCACCAGATTGCGTATTGGGCACACCCACATTACCCATTCGTACCAGTTAAAAGGGGATGATGCCCCAGTGTGCCCAACATTCAAAGTACAACTTACAACCAAGCATATCCTTCTAAATTGTAACAGACTTAAACATATCCGCGCAAATTACTATCAAGCAAGAAACCTGAGAGACACCTTTAAGAATACAAACCCTGAAAACATTTTAAATTTTATTAAAAAAAAAGCAACCTTTTCAACAAGATATAACAGAACATAACCAATTATCTCCATAGAACCACTACTTTAAAGACTGAAATCCAAAATAACCTTTTTGGAATTAAATGACCCACAGAGGTTGATATGCCGTTAAACATAACTCAAACTCAAACTCTATAATCTAATTTATTCAATTTAATTTAAATTTAAATTGTTAATCTCACAGTGACGTTTATTACTACATAAGTCCTCTCTTTATTGTCGCAACCCGAAATATATGAATCCATCTATGGGTAAATACTAGGACAGACTGGGCGCTTTAACCTTGGTTAGGCAACTAGTCTAGGAGAAAGAAAACTCTGAATTCAAACCTGTTAAACTCCACTTGGGGTGGTCACTACTAGAATAGGCCCAGTCTTAATTAGGGATCTATTTCACTAATCTATAATTTAATTTATTCAATTTAATCAAAATTTAAATTGTTAATCACACGGTGACGTTTATTACCACATAAGTCCTCTCTTTATTGCCGCAATCCGAAGTAGGGGAAGATGATTTATGAATTAGGTGTGATTTGGTAAGTACAGAGTTCAAAACCATTATGTTTAATTGAGGTAAAGGTACCGGTTAGGCTTTGCTTGGGCACCCGCCGTGAGGAACACCAGTAGGGGCGAGCAGCAACCCCACAGGTGGGAATGAATAAGTGGTATTAATTTTTAACAATTATTTAATCTACATTGGCGTATGATCAAATACCTTTAAAGCAATAGTGGGCTTGTTCAGTACTTAAATTTATCATACCTTCCCCAATAAAATCATTTCGAAAGTCAACGTAATTGCACGACTGGAGTTCAAACCCGCTTACTGTGATGTCGCAGTCCATCACTTTAGCCAATACGTCAAGGGAGTCCTCTCTCTCTCTCTTCTCTCTCTCTCTCTTCTCTCTCTCTCTCTCTCTCTCTCTCCCTCCCCTCTCTCTCTCTCTCTCTCTCTCTCTCTCTCTATATATATATATATATATGTGTATGTGTGTGTGTGTGTGTTGTAATATTATGAAAAGAATTGAAAAAACACAAGTTCGTAAACGAGTAATGCTTATTTCACCAACACTGCAGTGTTTCGATCAGTTTCAATAGATCTTCATCAGGGCTTTCGTTAGTTTGAGGGGAAAAAACAAAAGGACGTCGCTTATGAGTTCGTCCTTGCTTCTCCAGCAGTGTACCGCCTGTCTTGTCCGTCTTACTCGGATGGTTTGGGTGATATGTGGCAGGTATATATATATTCAATAAAGCTCGTATATATATATATATATATATATATATATATATATATATAGAGAGAGAGAGAGAGAGAGAGAGAGAGAAGAGGAGAGAAGAGAGAGAGAAAGAGAGAGAGAGAGAGATAAAAGTTTATGAAAAACACAATATGTTGTTAAAATGAAAATATTCTATATATTTTTCATTGCTGATATTGACAATATTTCGATTTAAAAAAAAATATTTTCATTGTAACAACATATTGTGTTTCTTATACCCTTTTATCTATACATATACCGTCGGATTTATTTCCTTACTCTTAACTCATATATATATATATATATAATTTAATTTTGGAAAAAAAGAAAAGACCAAGATAATCATACTAACCAAAAATAATCTATTGGTACAATATTTGGCCAAAAGAAAAAACAATTTATATGCATATATATGTATAAGATATATATATTCATACAAAACCGCCAGGAAACTAAAGCTGATAAGTAAAAAGTGCTCAATGCCTAAGTAGAGCAAATAATAAAGATAAACCTAATGAGCCAGATAATCTTACTAAAAGTTTCGCTTAGTGCTCTTTAGGGCTAAGATCTGATTCTAAGATGGGATCTTAGCCCCAAAGAGCACTAAGCGAAACTTTTAGTAGGTTTATCTGACTCATTAGGTTTATATATATATATATATATATATATATATGTGTGTGTGTGTGTGTGTGTGAGTGTTTATATATATATATATATATATATATATATATATATATATATATATATATATAAAGTAAATTAGGCGGTGTGGCTTATTGTCGGAATCAACCTGAAAGCGGACGTGTCTATCTCCTTTCCGCTAGCGCTAAACCAGGGAGATTTTCTTTACGTCTGTGTCAGGGCGCCATGTAGGTGGTTTAAAAAAACAAATAAAATGTTTGGTCTACCTAAAATGTAACACTAAACGTATATATATTTACCAACTACTCCACACGAGCAGGATGCGTCACAAGGTCAATTTTTAAGCGGAGTTTAACAGGTTTACATTCAGAGTTTTCCTTCTCCTAGACTGGTTACATAGCCATAGTTAAAGAGTCCAGTCTGTCCTGCTATTTATCCATAGCTGGCGGGAGAATCGGATTCCTACCTTTCCAAAAGGTATTAGTTCCATGTGAAATGCAGACAGCTTTGTCCAGGAATTGAACTCGGGTCGACGAGTCCATTTCATACGACTCTAACCATTAGTCCACGCGTTTCCAGGTTGCACGAATAAAGTTACGATTATAATCATCTGTTGCATACCTCTTTCCTTACTTTCTTACTTCTATTATTCTTCCTCCAGCGTCTCTTCTAGAGTCTGGACTTCTCTTGGGGACTTCGTGTCTGGTCTTCCATTGGGGATTTCTCTTTATCAGAAGCCCTGTGTCATTGGTAGTTTTTAGATAATAACACAATACTTCGATTTAACTTAGATCATATTTTATTCTGAAATCCCCACCAGACTACCTGCGCAGATTGAGCCGGAGCGTGCATAACACGAGTTACCACCGTCGTGGTCTTTGGCCGATCTGACTAAAATCTATTTCTAATCTAAACCGGAAGAGGGTCTTCTCCCCCGATTCTCACGGTATCCACTGGAAGGAAAGATCAGGGCTGAGGGTCAAGCCTTGTCACTCATCCTTCAAGGCCAGCGGCTGCAACTTATAACAGCCATTTTGATTTGTACACTACTGTGCATAAATATTAGGAATCTAATAATTATGTAACACAACATTTACAAATGAATCAAATTTCAGCATTGAATAACCCATAAAGGTGTCGACATGCCGTTGAATAGATAAACCAAAAGCAAAACCAAACAAGGCGTCATTACGTCCAGGGAGGCAAAACACGACGTCTCGGTTAATTACCTGCGACACTATGCAACCGGCAATTACCGGCAAATTAACGTAGGGAAAGTACTATATGCCCGATTCCACCGTCAGGCTTCCGTTCAGCTAGGCTGGGCTGGTCTGAGCTGGTCTGGGTGCCTCTTTGACCTGGTGAGTGAGCAACAGGGCATTACGTGAACTGGAAATCCTGATCGATAGCCAATCAAGATCAATCTCATCACCTGTCAACATTTATGAATCGACCGGTGATACCAATCACCAAGTTCCGCCTAGAAAACTCATCCATAATGTAGCCGAGAGAGAGAGACACGCTGTTTTCTTACATCTCATTATGCGCTGGTAACGATCAACATTGGTCGCTTCTTGTCACTGTTACCGTCATAGGTATTAGAGTCGTCTACTTGAGTTCAAATTCCGGACGGGGCTGTTTACGTTTCACTAAATTACCTTAGAAAAGGCATGTATCTATCAGATATAGGTTAATAGTATGACAGACTGTGATCTTTATTTTATTCTAATTGACTTCAATATAAAAATGTGTTAGAAATCAATAACATCAAGTAATTATTTATTAAACACAGTTTTGTTAAAACCGGTATGCAAATTATTCAAACCATATACTATGTAAAGATTTATTCCATAGTGACATAAAACACATATTACAGGATTGTAGAAACAATCATCTGATTTATACGAACCATCGGCTTCATTTATTTGCTTTTAACTAATACAATTATGTACTTTTATATATATATATATATATATATATATATATATATATATATATATACATTATATATATATATATATATATATATATATATATAAACATTTTTGAGATGAAACAAAGAAGTCACAGTGCCAACCACAAATTTGTAGAAGCTTTATTTATTTATTTGTTGAATTTTTTTAAATATAATTGTTTTCCATAGGCAACTACCCAGGTTTCAAGCTATTTTGCCATCATCAGGTTGCTAATAGTTTCTTCTGGTGTTTATGTGAAGACATTTCTTGCTGTTATGTTTTTGGACCGCAAATTACGTCGTTTGATTTTATATATATATATATATATATATATATATATATATATATATATATATATATAAGACGTGTATTTATAATATATATATGTGTGCATATATTCACACACACATATATATATATATATAGATACATTTATTTATATTTATTTATTAAATAATAGCAGACTGTATATTTTAAAATGTGTATATCAAATATGATAATGTATGATAATACGTTAATATAAATATAATGAAACATGCTTATATACACACACGCACGCATATATATATATATATATATATATATATATATATATATATATATATATATATATATATTTATATATATTAAAATAACAGATATCAAACATCAAAAGTAGAAATCACGTAGAATAATAAAAACAGATTAAGTAAAAGTACGGATGTCTTAGTTTACTAAAAAATATTTATTCTTTTAAAAAATTTTTTTTTTTTTTCTTTTTTCACTTAAATTTAAATTTAGTTTCCAGCTCAAATATTTGAAAAAAAAAAAAAGAAAAATAAGCAAAATATTATGAAAGGAAATTGAATAAACAAATATAATGGCTGAAAATAACAGCGCCATCAACCGCCGCCACCCCAAATAGAGATAAACAAACAAGACAAAGCAAAACAAATATAAACGTATTATTAAAAACAAGTAGAGTTCGTTTTTATTTTCTTAAAAATTCAAAATAATGAAAAGATTTGCAAAAGACGATACGTTTGTCGAGTTGAATTTTTTTTTATATATATATAAATGTACTTATATATATATATATGAATATAATTTTTAATCTGAACTTTTATATTTACTCTCTTCATCTAATTTTGCAATTTTGGAAATAAAAATTAAAAATTAAAAAAATGATAGACTATATTTGCCTTGGGATTAGCAGAATGTCTTTTTGTTATTGTTGTTGTTGTTGTTTTCTCTCTTTTACGACACACGCGAAGATTTTTAAGCAGAATTTAAGAGAGAAAAAGAGACAAACAGATAAATAAAATTTGAAATGAATTTAAGGAAAAAATAAACAGACATAGAATTAAGATATAAACAGAAAATTTGAGAAACAAAGGAATGGCAAAAAGAAAAAAAAATCGAAAAAAGAAAAGAAATTGGAATAAATACCGAGACAGTAAATTAGAAAAAAAAACAAAAAAAAACACATAAATAAACTCACAAGGAATATAATGTTATCGTCTCGTGAAATTACCCAGCAATATCAGCTCAAATATATATATATATATATATATATATATATATATATATATATATATATATATATATATATACTAGCAAAGGACTCTGCGTTGCCCGGGATTTTAAAGTTTGAAAGAAATCTCGTATATATTTTTATATATAATATATCATTATTAGATTTCACACCTGCCTCATATATATATATATATATATATTATATATATAATATATATTATATATATATGTGTGTGTGTGTGTGTGTGTGTGTGTATATATATATGTGTGTGTGTGTGTGTGTGTGTGTGTGCTTAATTGAAGTCGTACCAATTTTGAAATTTAATTAATTAATAATTAATTAATTAGACTGGCATACCTATATATATATATATATATATATATATATATATATATATATATATATAATATATATATATATATATATATATATATATATATATATATATATATATATATATATGCTCCTGTAACCCGGTAGAGCTCTTTAGGAGCGACTTTAATAAACTTTCACCGCCAGCATAACGCAATGTTCATCAGTTTACAGATTTGATCTCTCTGTTGATTGTAAAGTATATACACAGATGTATGTATTTAAAACAGTTAAGAGACCGCTCCTTAAACGGCAGCTTGCAATGACCAAGAGGTTAACGAACCGGACAGGCGTAAAGTCAGTCGGGTTTCGTTTTTTGTAGGATTTAGTTGCTGTGTCTAGCCCAATGATGAGACATGAAACGTCGAAACACGGTATCTTAGGATGACTTTATATATATATATATATATATATATATATATATAAAACATTGTGTGTTTTTCATACCCTTTTATCTATAGATATACCGTCGGATTCATTTCCTTACTCTTAACTTATATATATATATATATATATGTGTGTGTGTGTGTGTGTGTGTGTGTGTTGGGCAGCATTTTTTCATTCATGCATATTGAATTAAACAAAAGACACATCTCCTGTTAACAATTTTATTTGCGATTTTTTCAAGTTTTCTGGCCAACTTTTTAATATTTGGGTGGAATTCGTGGATTAGTCCACCAAAGTTCATGTCCCGAGTACTTTCGGCACTTCCAAGCGCCATCATCAGGGGTGATGTGTTCCAGTTCTTCAAATTATATTAACCGAAAATACCCACATTCTGCACAAAGAAAAAATAAACAAAAACTCCAAATACTAGAAGCTTTATACATAAAACAATACAAACCATCCTTAAACAAAATTAATTTCCAATGCAGTACACACATTTTAAAATGCCTATAACACCTTTCTCATCAATTCTACTCCTACCAGCTTCCACATTAATATAATTTTAAAAAGAACTGGAACACATCACCCCTGATGATGGCACTTCGAAGTGCCGAAAGTACTCGGGACATGAACTTTGGTGGACTTATCCACGAATTCCACCCAAATATTAAAAAGTTGGCCAGAAAACTTGAAAAAAACGCAGATAGAATTGTTAAACAGGGGATGTGTCTGTTGTTTAATTCAACATGTATAAATGAAAAAATGCTGCCCAAATACACACACGCACACACACACAGATACACACACACACACACACACACACACACATATATATATATATATATATAGTGTGAACAAAAAGTATTAAGACAATCAGGAATATTTCTTGTATGTTGTTTATTCTCGACTAGTTTCGACCTTAGGTCATCGTCAGGAGAAAATTTCTTATTTGAAGAAATTGTTGATAGATTATTAGAAAGGGAGCATTATAGAAGAATTATAAAAGTTGAAGTGTTTTTGTGGGTTTGACATGCTGTTAAAATCCGGGTAAGCGAGTGTGTTAATAGTAGCATGTCCATTTGTTCCGTGAAGAACCTCTATGAGGTAGGTTATTTTTTAGATGCTCTTATATAGTTCATCTATCTATCTATCTATACATATCTTATTATAATGGAGATTGTGTGTTTTTCTGTCTGTAACCGAAACTATATCACTACTCAAGTCACAATTCCCTTAGTTATTGGCGTCACATTCACCATGAATTTATTTTTATTTAAACATCAATTATTGATAAAATCGTTATACCTTATTAATACTGTTGGTTTAATCTACATACTAATAACATGCAATTATATTTATATATTCAACAAAATAACTGTTTAGAGTGTGAACGAGAAGGCTAATTTGCATATTGATATTAAGAATTTGATTTTAATAAATATATGTTAAGTATTATTGATTTCCAATTGTTTGGTTTTTCTCTTAACGAATCTGAGCAAAAATCTCTTCAATAAATCTTAAAAGAAATCCCTAAACAAGACGAAAGAGCTGTAATTTTATTAAATACTTCATAATCTAACTAAATAGATAAATTAGGAAAAATGAAAGACGGGAGTGATGAAAAATGATGGAAGAGTTAGATTTAAAGCTGTTCTATTTTTCGTTTACACCCCCTCAGTTTATCATTTTCTAAATAGTTTCTAATCTGATACAATATTTTATTACATCAAAACCTAAATTCTTGCACCCGAAGGGTGCATATATTTTCTAGTATATATATATATATATATATATATATATATATATATATATATATATATATAGATAGATAGATAGATAGATAGATAATAGCCGATCCAGGAGGAGATAACTATGATTGACTTGATCACAGATATTTGAGGGGATTTTTGAATATGTTCTTCCTATTTCATTGTTGGATTGTAAATATCACCTGTATCTGATGCCGATTTAGTCTGGAAGTTATGGCTGGGATTTAAATCTCGTAATCTCTCGCAGAACACGTTCTTCTCGTTAAAATCCTCGGACGCCCCCGGCGCGAACAACGCTTACAATGTTTATGGTACACGTGTTACTCGTTTTTATATACCGAAGGCTGTTTGATAATAAATGTCATGAGTAAGATGTAAGCAGTGACAGTGGCCGTTCTATAGTTGCATAGTTATCCAACACAAAGTTAAGAGACAATTCAGGGATTATTAATACTCTACTTGTGTGAGGCATACACATCCCACATCCCAGGCATTTCCCAATCTTAGAAGAAGAGTAGAGTATACATTAATACTTAATATTTCAGCCGCTTTCTCGAAATATAACACAACTGTCGCCAGTCAGGATGGACATATATATATATATATATATATATATATATATATATATATATATATATATATCATTTTATATATTTTTGCTTGAAGGCAATTACAATGCGTATATCGCATAAAATTCGATAATTATAGAAGATAATAATGACAAGTGAATTTCGGTAAAGAATTATTGTGTGTAGAACCGAAATTCACTTGTCCTTATTATCTTCTATAATTATCGAATTTTATGCGATATACGCATTGTAATTGCCTTCAAGCAAAAAAAATCTTATTATAATAGAGATTGTGTGTTTTTCTGTCTGTAACCGAAACTATATTATTATACAAGTCACAATTCCCTTTGTTATTTACATCACATTCGCCATGATTTTATTTTTATTTAAACTTCAATTATTAATAAAATTGTTTTACATCATTAAGACTGTTGACCATATCTACATACTAACAACATGCAATTGTATTTATATATACAACAAAATAGCGGTTTACAGTGTGAATGGGAAGGCTAATTTGCATATTGATATTAAAAATTTGATTTTAATAAATATATGCTAAGTATTATTGATTTCTAATTGTTTGGTTTTACCTTATTGAATATGAGCAAAAATCTCGGGGATAAATCTTAAAAGAAATCCATTAGCAAGAAGAAATAACTACAATTTTATTCTTTATTTCCTATTTTAACTAAATAGTTAAATCATGAAAATTTACCAATGAAAGAAGGGAGTAATGGAAAATGATGGAAGAGTTAGTTTCAAAGTTGTTCTATTTTTCAATCATACCCCCTCTGTTACTAATTTTTTTATCTGCATACTTATTCAGTTTCATTTGCCTTTCTAATTTAATATGATATTTTATTATATTAAAACTTAAATACTTGCACCCGGAGGGTGCATATATTTGCTAGTATAAATAATGATATATACTTTATCAACAATGCTTCTAAAATAAACAAACATCCAAAAATCTTATATATATATATATATATATATATATATATATATATATATTGACTCGAGTTCAAATCCTACGCAATGCTGTTTGCATTTCAGATAGCACTAATATACTTGGGAAAGGTATGAATCCATATATTCTCCCCCCAGCTATGGGTAAAATAGTAGGGCAAACTGGGCTATTTAACATTGTGTAGGTAACCAGTCTTGGAGAGGGAGAACTCTGAATTCAAAATTCCTGAGGTCAGTCGTTGATTGGGTTTGTGGCATTCCTTGTGCACCAATTCTTTCCTATCGACTGTGCCAAAAAGTGCGGAATGGTCCAACACAAGTATGGTCCAACAACATGAGCCATACGACGAGGGAGTATATCCCCTTTTCACTTGCGCTAGACAATGTAGATTATTTTAACGCCTGAGGCGAGGCGCCACACCTACCATCAGCTCCTGAATTTACAGCACAGATCCCTGTGCTATTCATATGCTGAGTTTGCGAGGGCCGGTATTGAACCAGGAACCTTGTGATTCCTAGCCGGGCTTGCTCTACCCAGAAAAATAAATACAAATATGTCTTTCATAGATTTTATTTATATTCGCCGGTTTGAGATAAAACACATTTATTTTTAGAACGCTATTTTCAGCTAGTGAAGAAATCCTGGTAATGTCTTAAGCATTTCTGTCTGGATGTTGGAGACGATTTTTTTGTAATATCAAAATGCTTCTTTTTTTCTTCTTCTCCAAGATTAGCATATTTATATTTGTTTGGTTTTATCACGATGACAGGTGGAATCACACACTTTTAATTTTGTACTTATCGAATTTGAAAAAAAAAAAAAAAAATTCAATACTTACTACGCTTAGTCTAACTGAGAAGTACGACACCTGTCTTCTCAAAACCAACTTTTATACACCCCCTACCAAACATCGAACACCGGGTATGTAAACGAGAGTATTCAGAGAGAGAGAGAGAGAGTTCTCGGGTGATAGAGAGAGACAGAGAGATAGAGAGACAGAGACTTACTTTAGAGATGATGTTGTTGATAAATTTATGTTATAAGGTGTGTGTTAGATGCCCGCTCCTATCTATAGACTCGGCGATAACGATGTGATCATACTCTTGGCCAATCACTGACAGTACACTGCTGCTGATACAATACTTATACCGGAAGTACTGGCGATACCTACTCATAACTACTGCAGCTTTTGTGGACGACGGACATAGGATTAAATCACTGGACCGTTAACTATACGCAGAATAGGACTTATTCACTTACCAAATGTTTGATCTAAAAAAGAGGTGGAATCATCATTTAAAGATTTTGTTCCATCACAGCCAATAACTTTTTACCAACGTGGAATAAATGACCTCGTAGATCGATGGCAGAGATGCATAGCTGCCCAAGGCTCGTATTTTGACTGATTTTAACATTTCTACTGTTAATGTTTCAACAACAAATGTATGTATTTGAAATCGGCCATTATTTTTGTAACAACCTAATATATATATATATATATATATATATATATATATATATATAAATATATATATATATATATATATATATATATATATATATATATATATATATATATATAAATTTTTTTTTAAGTTGGGCGTTATTACGAAGCATTAAATATATATATAAATGAATAAACTCTATATTTTGGAGTATTGGATTCACTTATTTTTTTTATTATTATTATTTTTGTCATAAATTTTCAGGTTCATTATATACCCTTTATCAAATGAATGTTATTCCTGTTTAACGGCTTTTTTTTTTGTTTCTGTTGTTATCGACAGCGGTAGCGTCTGTGAAATATTTATAATAACGGCGAATTCCGATGTCTGCGTTCAATCCTTTCACGTGTGTTTGTAATTTTAGAATCCATTTAGTTTCTGATTGCTTTCTAGATTGCGTTGTTGGAAATGCGTGTTCTATATATATATAGTAGATGAAGAAAAACTCTAAACTTGCTTCATTACAATAATTTATTTCAATCGTATTAATACGGCATCTGCAGGTAATCACAAGAACATTACTCTTACTGTAAGAGTTATGTTCTTGTGATTACCTGAAGATGCCGTATTAATACGATTGAAATAAATTATTATAATGAAGCCAGTTTAGAGTTTTTCTTCATTTACTAAATATCTTGCTCTGTCCTTCTACTCACTTCTATTTGGCACATTGAGCTCTCCTTATGGTCTACCTGCATCAGCTTGGTTAAACCACACGTGGAAAGATCCTAGCTACGGAATATATATATATATATATATATATATATATATATATATATATATATAATATATATATATATATCAGTAGCTAGGATCTTCCACGTGTGGTTTAACCAAGCTGATGCAGGTAGACCATAAGGAGAGCTCAATGTGCCAAATAGAAGTGAGTAGAAGGACAGAGCAAGATATTTAGTAGATGAAGAAAAAAATCTAAACTTGCTATGTATATATATATATATATATATATATATATATATATATATATATAGAGAGAGAGAGAGAGAGAGAGAGAGAGGGGGGGAAGTCGTGTTACAGTTCAGTAATCACTTTATTAGAGATTCGCGCCGAACAACGGGCATGGTCAAAGATGGTGGATTTTAACCGAATTCGTTGCAAAAAATACCAGCATTGAGAAATGATCGGAACTGGGTAAAAAAAATATTCTCCCTTCTCCAAGTCGTCAGAAAGTCTCCGATCAAAGACATGCTTCACTGCAGCGCTGGGAGGTTGAGAAAGTACTAGTGGTCAATAATTATTTGCTTTACGTTTTAACCGGCTAATGGAGAATTGATCTCCTTCGATCCGCATTTTTTCACATGCAGGCTCCCATACATTCCGGGGTGGTAGGTACTTTCAAATTCCTATCATGCTTTTCTCAATAATATATATATATAATATAATATATATATATATATATATATATTATATATAAACAACGTTTGTTTAGAATGGCTTTTTGCCGAATAATTTTTGGGAGAATAAGTGCTTAATTGGAGTCGTACCTAATTTTGAAAATTAATTAATTAATAATGAATTAGGCGGGAATACTATTAAATGTATGGCTAAACTTGGCAGTCCGGTTTCAAATCACGCACAGGGCGGTCTTCCGATCTATAGCTCTGCTGATGAGGCCTAATAGGCCGAAATGTACATACATAGATTGATTTTCTCGATTTGTTTAGCCATACATTTAATAGGTATTCCCGCCTAATTCATTATTAATTAATTAATTTTCAAAATTAGGTACGACTCCAATTAAGCACTTATTCTCCCAAAAATTATCGGCAAAAAAGCCATTCTAACAAACCTTGTTTACAACTTATCATATCGTCGTGTAATAAAAGTCACTAGAAGAGGAATATTAACCTACTCTAAACAAATCATAAAATCTAAGAAGTTCGTTTAGTGTAGGGTTATGAGATCGGCCTGACAGTCTTGGCAGTCCGGTTTCAAATCACGCACAGGGCGGTCTTCCGATCTATAGCTCTGCTGATGAGGCCTAATAGGCCGAAATGTACATACAGAGATTGATTTTTCTCGATTTGTTTAGCCATACATTTAATAGGTATTCCCGCCTAATTCATTATTAATTAATTAATTTTCAAAATTAGGTACGACTCCAATTAAGCACTTATATATATATATATATATATATATGAGAAGAAAATATTTTAAAAATATAACAAACACAGGATGTTATGATTAGGGGAAATAATTTTATGTGTCAATACTTCGGTATATTGTACCATCTTCAGGACACTGTTAAGTAATGTTTATGTGTGGGACAAACTTAACAGAAAAACAGTGGGATGAATGAATAGGATTGTACTGCGTCCTTTTAGATTTTTTTTTTTTGCATCAGAGACGCAGGACGCGTACTTATCAGCATCTCTGTGTGGTCTTCCGACGCTGCGATGCCGATAAGATAGAATTACAATTGAATCGAATGGCCAGCTTAGCGAGGAGAAAAAATATTGATAGAGAAATGATTGAAGTATGGAAGAATGATTCTTATAAAATCATAGCCTGTAATTAGAAATGCCGGAGAAAGAAGTAAAAAAAAAAAAAAAATGCCGAGTCGAATTCAAACGCTTTTACAAACAATTGATAGAAAATACGCTTAGCATGATAAATCCGAATGTCATATTACTCTTGTAATTCGATTTAAAGCGCTTTCTTGTTTTTTTTGTTTTTTTGTTTTTTATTTTTTATTTTTTTTTTTTTTTTTTTTATTTGCTTTTTTTTTAGGGCGGGGGGGGGTTGTGACGTGAATAGTAAAATGATATTTAGGATAGGTTGCACTGACTAACAGTCTGTAATCTCTTTTTTGTTGTTTATATTGCTAGAATGGTGTTCAGACCTGGGCTTTTTTCCCCGAGTAAAGGTTAGGAAATTGATCTTACAGATCATTAATTTGTGAGTTCGATCCCAACTAGAGAGGGGGGATTCGTTACTTAAAAAAATAAAATAAAAATAAAAATAAATAAATGAAAATAAGCAAAACTTAAGTCAATAATTCTTCTAAAAATCCACCCTGTCGGTGCGACTTGGTATCTCATGTTGCTAGGTAATAACACCCCCGCCCCCAAAAGAGGTGTTCTGGGTAGAGATTCACCCAACTCCTTCCCCATGGATTAGAACTTCAACAACTTAAATTTGCACAGTTTATATTACTCATTGAGTATGTTGCACAATATTGATATACATACATATATGAAGTAGTCAAACAGTGTGTTTGAAAATGGCGAAGGCCGACAATTTGTGGGAGATTATGTGCTTAATTAAAGTCATACTTAATTTTGTTACTTAATCAATTATAACTAAATGAATTGGGCAAACCGATATGCACGCCCAATTCATTTAGTTATAATTAATTAATTAACAAAATTAGGTATAACTTTAATTAAGCACATAATCTCCCACACATACATATATATATATATATATTATATTATATATATATATATATATATATATATATATAAAATGTTGTTCTGTTCCAACGGGAGAAAATTCAATATTTTATAAAAAAAGGAAGGTCCGAAAAATGTATTTTGTTCTCAGAAAATTTTTTTTAATTCTTTTTGTTTTACATATGCAACACGTGTTTCAGATCTTCTGGTATCTTCTTCAGGCTTTGATTGATAATATGAAAATGAATTTTTACATGCATGTGTATATATATACATACACATGAGTATTTCACCTCCTCTTCCTGTTTTTGTGGGGGTGGAATGGAATTTCATTTTTAACATTAGTCTTTTAAACAGGTGTTTTTGTTTTTTGGGTGGTTTACTAATAAAGTCATTAGCTGTATTTTTATAGCTTTTTTATATAACTTTATATATATATATATATATATGTACTTCTGAATAAAAAGGCCTTAAATACCATGGGTATCGTGGTTATGGACCATTTCCACACGTAGGTATTTGTTTACAATAATTAAACATTGACCTCTCATACGGAACCTGAATTCTACAACAAACTACTGGTAGAGAATAGGACCAGCCTAGAATCACCTTGTACCAAGAAACTTGGTACCACACCAAAGTATATATATATATGTATATGGTACAACACCAAAGTATATACATATATAATATATATATTATATATATATATATATATATTATATCTGTATATGTTTCACCTCTAACATAACTTAGCTACTCATGAACATTTACTCACATTTCGCCTCTAACATATTTAGCTACAC
This sequence comes from Doryteuthis pealeii, assembly GCA_023376005.1. Classification (NCBI taxonomy): domain Eukaryota; kingdom Metazoa; phylum Mollusca; class Cephalopoda; order Myopsida; family Loliginidae; genus Doryteuthis; species Doryteuthis pealeii. The sequence continues at coordinate 3,625,656 of CM042151.1, forward strand.
ATGAACATTTACTCACATAAATTAATATATGCCCACACCAATTGACCCATCAACCACTGTCACCGCCCCAGCACTTCAAACAAACATCCTCTACCCCTCCACAACTGACCCAGCGACCCCATCCTACCCAAAATTCCCCGCTCCTCCTTATCTCACATCATTACACACTCACCCCCTTGACCTCCCCGGCGCCACCGCCGCCACGTGTACTTAAACGTATGCTTTGCTTTAATAAAGTTACAATGACTGATGGCGTCTGTGAACACGGACGAAACCGTTTCACCCTGTGACTTGTTTTGAGTTGTTCATTTCTTGACCACTTTCCTTCTATCTACAGCATATCGTCGGATCCTAAACCCATCCACCCTTCCTTCATATATGTATATATAATTTACACAATATAGATCTAGCTTTTATACATTTCTTGCATTATTCATTGTGTGTGCTACACAACATTGGTATATTTTTTTAGATATTCTCTTTAAAACGCATTGTGTTACACAATATTGATATATTTTTAATAGTTTCCGTATTACTCATTGTGTGAGTTACAAAATATATATATATATATACATATCTATCTATCTATCTATCTATCTATCTATCTATATATATATATATATATATATATATATATATAATCCAAAAGTCCAGAGAAGAAATCTTCCTTACGACATAGGAGTTTTTTTTAAAAACCTGTCGCAGTTTCAGAGCTCAATGTGTGCTCTTATTGTTAGAGTCACAGAGCAAATTTATAAGTAAAGAAATAACAAAATATCTAAGTCATTTGTTATTTCTTTACTTATATATATATATATATATATTATATATATATATATATATATATATATATATATATATATATCTTATGTAAAACGCATTGTTGTTACACGATATTGATATATTTTTATATTTTTTCTGAAGTATCATTCTAGACAACGGTGCAAGTATGGGGCATCCAGCGAGGAATAATAATGGATCTGCGTGACTGGATTGCTAACCATTACACCACTATGGGACACCCAAAAGAGGTGTTCTGGGTATGATATTCGCTATTCTATAGTAATGAATCTGTAGTAGTATTTACCCAACCCATTCGCCACGGCTAAGATGTGGCACAGGGACATGATAATCGAATCCTCTATATAAATAGCAATAAGAAAGTCTAAAAATTCGTGAGGCGATCCGTAAAAAAGACAACAAACTCAACACTTAATAAAATAGCATTTAGTATAAGTAACAATATACTAATCATCTTTAATAACTAACACACTAATCTTAGGAACGCCATAAAAATATTAGACTCTCCTAATTTTAAAATGCAATATATAAAAGAACAAGGAAAAATACCTAACGCACTACACCCTAGAATCCCCTGATGACGACCGAAGAAACGGTTGAAAGCGATAGTTTAAAGAATATGGGACAATTCCTATACCAACTGGATCCCGAACTATGGAAAATAAGTAGACGACTAGAAATAAATTTTAATCTAATTTATTGATTATTATACATTGAGCTCTGTTTAGGGATTCATAAAAATCCTTGTATGAATCTATATGTTTGCACCTACAAGAGCATACAGTGTGGTTGTGAAGTGAAATTTTAAAGATCCCAAATAGAATCATCCCTTACAACTAGTCATTTGGATTACCTTACATATATATATATATATATATATATATATATAGTTGCTGTGTATAGCCACACTAAAGAGACATGAAAGGTCGAAACATAGTGTCTGTGGATGATTTAGTATATGCTTCCAAAACCATATAGAGCTCTCTAGGGGTGCCAGCATAAAGCAATGATTGTCTGTTTACAGATTGGATCACTCTAGTGATCGTAAAATTTATAAACAAATGCATGTATTTAATAGTTTAAACATAACCACATTACGACAGCTGTCAAATAGCCGAGAAATTAACGAATCGGACGGACGAAAAGTCAGTGGGATTTCGCTCCAGGTCTGAGGTAGTTGCTGTGTCTAGCCACACCGAAGTGAAGTGAAACGACGAATCACGGTGTCTGTGGATGACTTTTCATATATATATATATATATATATATATATATATAAGTAAAGAAATAACAAAAGACTTAGAGATTTTCTAACTCTCCCGATTCATCAGATGTGAATGTGCCTAGCCACACTGAAGAGAAGTGAAACGACAAAACACAGTGTCTATGGAGAGTTAGAAAAGTTGTCTAAGCTCCCTGAAATAGACTATAACGCTAAATCTCTAAGTCTTTTGTTATTTCTTTACTTACATATATATATATATATATATATATATATATATGCCCATTTAAAATGTTTAAAATGATCTGATTAATAATTTACGTCAGTATGAATAATTTGTCGTTTTTTTTGGGGGGGCGCACCGTTGGCATGAAGTCACTAATGTAATGGAAAATAAGCCAGAATCTTATATTGCATTCAATTACCATTGATCATTATCGATTTATTGGTAATCTATAAACTGTTTGAAAATTATTTTGATCTTCTCGCCGAACGCCGAACACAAGTATCTCGGATATAAAACGAATTTTATTGCACAAACGCTAACAAACAACATTTCAGTTTATATAGATCGTAAAAAAACTGCTTTTAATGTAAGCCCACCCCCTTACTTTTTTGATCGAATAAAAACTAGCCAATGGCTGAGCAGTTGGGATTCCTCGGTCATATCCCTTGGGTCCATCATATTTTCCCCTTCCTTGCAATATCCTTTGAGCAATGATTATATAGCGACCATTGAACAAGCGGGAAATTTTGAATTTGAACTTGACAAATATTCGGTCTGTCTTATCATAATTCAGATTGTGTCTTTCTCTGTCTGTAACTATATCACTATTCAATCTTTGAACACTTTCATCAGAAATGTTTGAGACACATTCTAAACATCAAGTGGAATTCCAACACACCTAACACAGAAGTCCTTGCAAGGGCAGGATGCTCAAGCATTGAAACTCTTATCATAACGGCTCAAATGTGTTGGGCAGGTCATGTGTTGCGTATGAGTAATGCTAGATTGCCAAAAGCAACTCTTTTACGGTCAGCTGCGTGATGGCAAAAGGCCGCAGCAATAAGCCAAGGAAGATGTATAAGGATCTTAAAAACAACCTTGTAAAAATAAAAATAAATCCTGACAACGGGAAAAGCTGCACTGGAGGGAACTGACTGGAGAGTTCATGTGGATGATGGCTGTACCAGTTTTGAGAGTGAAAGAATCGTGCATGAAAACCTAAAGCGCAAACTTCGAAAGGGTTACCCCTGTCATATTGGAGAGAATATGGAGGGTTGGAAATGTCAGACATGTGGTCGAGTTTTGCTTTCTAAGGCTGGATATGTCAATCATAGGAAATCTCACCTGGGTCAATCCATGCAAATTCCAGGAACAAATAATGTGTCTTGTGCTATCAGTGGCAAGATCTGTAAGTTGTCTTCTGGTCTTAAGAGACATATGGTGGTGCATAAGCATCAAATTTATCATCTGAATCATCTCATTCAACGGGAAGGAAGTCCTTTCAATGTCATATTTGCGTCAAACTTTGTAGATCTGCAGCAGGTTTGATGAGTCATTTGAGGGCTCATGCAAGGAAGGGTTCTGGTGGTGGAGCTGTGGGATTGTGAGGGACGGCAATGATCTGTGAAGATTATGCTATTGTTATGTTATTCAATCTACAATTCCCTTTGTTATTTACGTCACATTCTGCATGATTTTGTTTTTATTTAAACCTCAATTATTATTTTTTTTTAAATGTTTACATTATTAATACTGTTGGCCATATCTACATAATAATAACATGCATGTATATTTATATATTCAACAAAATAGCGTTTTACAGTGTGAACGGGAAGGTTAATTGGCATATTGATATTAGAAATTTGATCTTAATAAATATTTGCTTAGTATTATTGACTTCTAATTGTTTGGTTTTATCTTAACGAATATGAGCAAAAATCTCGGGGATAAATCTTAGAAGAAGTTTATTAACAAGAAGAAATACCTGTAATTGTATTATTTACTTTCTATTTTAACTAAAAAGATAAATTAGGAAAATATAGCAATTAAAGACGGGAGTGATGGAATAGTAAGTTTCAATTGTTCTATTTTATTCTATTATAGCCCCCTTTGTTTCAATTTTATCTACATTCTTATTTAGTTTCATTAGCCTTTCTAATTTGATATAATATTTTATTACTTAATGTAATTTATTATTAATTTAAATACTTGCACCCAGAGGGTGCATATATTGCTAGTTCATAGAATATAAGATCTCAGAAGAAATTCAACTTACAATACAAAATGAAATGTTTGTATAACTAAATCCACAGATTGTTAATTAAAATGAATTCATAAGTGCAAAATTATTAGAATAGAACAAACTAAAATCATGGAATAAAACGTACATTACTTTACTATAAACTATATAATAACAAAGAATACCATATTTGTATACACAGGAATAGTGTTCTTTATTTTATAAAGAATAATTGATATAAATATTTATGTTTTATATCTGTACAAACGGAAATGGGAAATTTCGGTTAAATTAAACAAGGAAAAGACGAAAAAATGACAAAGGACTTTTTTCCCGGTGAAGCGAACAAAAAAGTTAAAAAACGGAGGAGAGGGTTTCCCTCAAGGAAGCAGGGAGAAGATAAAGAAATATATAACAAATGTCCGTTATCAATCAAAAGATAAAGATGCGGAGGCGTATCTATCAATATAAAGGCAAGAAAGATTCGAGCCGACACACAGAGACGCCAGCCAGCAGCCAAAAAAGGACACTCACGTCTCCCGTCAGCAAAACACCCCTTGGGCACTCATTGTAAGCTCTGCGCCTTCACCACCCTCACACACGAAAAAATAAAGAAGGGTCCTCTCTTTGTACATACGTATCTGTTGTTTATTGAAGTCCAGTAGTCGGTAGTAGCTGACTACTAACATACATCGCTTTGGTACAGTGAAAACCCCAGTACTAACGTACACGATTTAGCGTCGTGAAAAAGAAGCAGTATATAACATATACGATCTTTGGTGCCAGTATGTAACATGAAAATTACATGAATAAATAATAAAAATTAATCTATTCATCAATTGTTTTTATTATCTGTTCTACCAAAAGAAGATTAAATAGAAACAAGGGGTATTATGAAGAGTAGTTAAAACACCTCTTCAGCACTCTACCAGATGGGACTGGCTCATAGCCATGAAATAGCCTACGAGTTAAAGTAGCTGAATAATATTCAAACTGTCTTGCTGCGTTAGCTATGCCAAACTGACCCTCCTCTTTTAATGTGAGTTTGTCTTGTTAATTATTTGTACTTATTTGTTCTGTGTTTGAATGTATCCGTTTAGCACCGGATGCTGGTGCTTAATAAATGTGTTAAACACAACATTCATCTGTGTATCTTTGCATCTCGCGATACAACAGGTATATAAAACATGTTTAACTCATAAAGAATAAGATCCCGAATTATAAAAACCTACACGTTCCTATGTATGGATTTCAAATTACACACAGAGGTAAAACACAACGTGTCGGCCCACCAACAACCACTATACTATGAAATGCAGTGGATACCTACTAGATCAGGAATTAATTATAATTTATTTAGATTACTTGGTTGTATAAATCTTATTATAATGGAGATTGTGTATTTATCTGTCTGTAACCGAAACTATATCACTACTCAAGTCACTTAGTTATTTACATCACATTCTCCATGATTTTATTTTTATTCAAACCTCAATTACTAATGAAATAGTCTTTTATAATATGGACTTATTTGCATTTTAATAAAATGAAATTGTATTTATATATACAACAAAATAGCGGTTTACAGTGTAAATGGGAAGGCTAATTTGCATATTGATATAAAAATTTAGATTTAGATAAATATGTCTAGTATTATGAATTTTTAATTGTTTGGTTTTATATTAATGAATATGAGCAAAAATCTCTTCAATAAATCTTAAATGAAATTCATTAACAAGAAGAAATAACTGCAATTTTATTCTTTACTTCTTATTTTAACTAAATAGTTAAATTAGGAAAATTTAGCAATGAAAGATGGGATTGAAGGAAGAGTAAGTTTCAATTATTCTATTTTTCTATAATACTCAACTCTGTTTCAAATGTTTTTATCTGCATTCTTATTTAGTTTCATTAGCCTTTCTAATTTAATATAATATTCTATTACATTAAATTAGAAAGGCTAATGAAAACTAAATAAGAATGCAGATAAAAACATTTTGAAACAGAGTTGAGTATTATAGAAAAATAGAATAATTGAACTTACTCTTGTCCTTCAATCCCATCTTTCATTGCTAAATTTTCCTAATTTAAGCTATTTAGTTAAAAAAGAAGTAAAGAATAAAATTTGCAGTTATTTCTTCTTGTTAATGAATTTCATTTAAGATTTATTGAAGAGATTTTGCTCATATTCATTTAATATAAAAACCAAAACAATTAAAAATTCATAATACTAAGCACATATTTATCTAAATCTAAATTTTTATATCAATATGCAAATTAGCCTTCCCATTTACACTGTAAACCGGCTATTTTGTTGTATATATAAATACAAATTTCATTTTATTAAAATGCAAATAAGTCCATATTATAAAAGACTATTTCATTAGTAATTGAGGTTTGAATAAAATAAAATCATGGAGAATGTGATGTAAATAACTAAGTGACTTGAGTAGTGATATAGTTTCGGTTACAGACAGATAAAATACCACAATCTCCATTATAATAAATTTATACAACCAAGTAATCAAATAAAATTATAATTAATTCCTGATCTAGTAGGTATCCACTGCATTTCATAGTATAGTGGGTTGTTGGTGGGGCCGACACGTTGTGTTTTACCTCTGTGTGTAATTTGAAAATCCATACATAGGAACGTGTAGGTTTTTTATATTCGGGATTCTTATTCTTTATGAGTTAAACATGTTTTATATACCTGTTGTATCGCGAGATGCAAAGATACACAGATGAATGTTGTGTTTAACACATTTATTAAGCACCAGCATCCGGTGCTAAACGGATACATTCAAACACAGAACAAATAAGTACAAATAATTAACAAGACAAACTCACATTAAAAGAGGAGGGTCAGTTTGGCATAGCTAACGCAGCAAAGACAGTTTGAATATTATTCAGCTACTTTACTCGTAGGCTATTTCATGGCTATGAGCCAGTCCATCTGGTAGAGTGCTGAAGAGGTGTTAACTACTCTTCAATAATACCCCTTGTTCTATTTAATCTTCTTTTGGTAGAACAGATAATAAAAACAATTGATGAATAGATTAATTTTATTTATTTATTCATGTAATTTTCATGTTACATACTGGCACCAAATCGTATATGTTATATACTGCTTCTTTTTCACGACGCTAAATCGTGTACGTTAGTACTGGGGTTTTCACTGTACCCAAAGCGATGTATGTTAGTATCAGCTACTACCGACTACTGGACTTCAATAAACAACAGATACGTATGTACAAAGAGAGGACCCTTCCTTTATTTTCTGCGATGTGTGGTGGTGAAGGCGCAGAGCTTACAATGAGTGCCCAAGGGTGTTTGCTGACGGAGACGTGAAGTGTCCTTTTTGGCTGCTGGCTGGCGTCTCTGTGTGTCGGCTCGAATCTTCTTGCCTTTTATATTGATAGATACGCCTCCGCATCTTTATCTTTTGATCTGATAACGGACATTTGTTATATATTCTTTATCTTCTCCTGCTTCCTTGACGGGAAACCCTCTCCTCCGTTTTTAACTTTTTGTTCGCTTCCACCGGGAAAAAAAGTCCTTTGTCATTTTTTCGTCTTTTCCTTGTTTAATTTAACCGGAAATTCCCCATTTCCGTTTTTGTACAATATTAAACATAATATTTATTCAATTATTCTTTATAAAATAAAGAACACTATTCCTGTGTATACAAATATGGTATTCTTTGTTTATTATATAGTTTATAGTAAAGTAATGTACGTTTTTATTCCATTGATTTTAGTTTGTCTATTCTATAAATAATTTGCACTTATGAATTCATTTTAATTAACAATCTGTAGGATTTAGTTATACAAACATTTCATTTTGTATTGTAAGTTGAATTTCTTCTGAGAATCTTATATTCTATGAACTAGCAAATATATGCACCCTCTGGGTGCAAGTATTTAAATTAATAATAATTACATTAAGTAATAAAATATTATATCAAATTAGAAAGGCTAATGAAACTAAATAAGAATGTAGATAAAATTGAAACAAAGGGGGCTATAATAGAATAAAATAGAACAATTGAAACTTACTATTCCATCACTCCCGTCTTTAATTGCTATATTTCCTAATTATCTTTAGTTAAAATAGAAAGTAAATAATACCAATTACAGGTATTTCTTCTTTTAATAAACTTCTTCTAAGATTTATCCCCGAGATTTTTGCTCATATCGTAAGATAAAACCAAAACAATTAGAGAAAGTCAATAATACTAAGCAAATATTTATTTAAGATCAATTTCTAATATCAATATTGCCAATTAACCTTCCCGTTCACACTGTAAAAACGCTATTTTGTTTGAATATATATAATATACATGCTGTTTATTATTATGTAGATATGGCCAACAGTATTAATAATGTAAACATTTAAAAAAAAAATAATAATTGAGGTTTAATAAAAAACAAAAAATCATGCAGAATTGTGACGTAAATAACAAAGGGAATTGTAGATTGAATAAGCATAACAATAGGCATTAATTCTTCACAGATCATTGCCGTCCCTCACAATCCCACAAGGCTCCCACCAGACCCTTCCTTGCATGAGCCTCAAATGACTCATCAAACCTGCTGCAGATCTACAAAGTTTGCGCAAATATGACATTGAAAGGACTTCCTTCCCGTTTGATGAGATGATTCAGATGATAAATTTGATGCTTATGCACCACCATATGTCTCTTAAGACCAGAAGACAACTTACAGATCTTGCACTGATAGCACAAGACACATTATTTGTTCCTGGAATTTGCATGGATTGACCCAGGTGAGATTTTCCTATGATTGGACATATCCAGCCTTAGAAAAGCAAAACTCGACCACATGTCGACATTTCCAACCCCCTCCAATATTCTCTCCCAATATGACAGGTGTAACCCTTTCGAAGTTGGCGCTTTAGGGTTTTCATGCACGATTCTTTCACTCTCAAAAACTGGTACAGCCATCATCCACATGAACTCTCCAGTCAGTTCCCTCCAGTGCCAGCTTTTCCCAGTTGTCAGGATTTATTTTATTTTTACAAGGTTGTTTTTTATAAGCAATCCTTATACATCTTCCTTGGCTTATGCTGCGGCCTTTTGCCATCACGCAGGCTGACCGTAAAAGAGTTGCTTTGGGCAATCTAGCATTACTCATACGCACAACATGACCTGCCCAACACCATTTGAGCCGTTATAGATAAGAGTTTTCAATGCTGAGCATCCTGCCCTTGCAAGGACTTCTGTGTTAGGTGTGTTGGAATTCCACTTGATTGTTTAGAATGTGTCTCAAACATTTCTGATGAAAGTGTTCAGAAGATTGAAAGTGATATAGTTACAGACAGAGAAAGACACAATCTGAATTATGATAAGACAGACCGAATATTTGTCAAGTTCAAATTCAAAATTTCCCGCTTGTCAATGGTCGCTATATAATCATTGCTCAAAGATATTGCAAGGAAGGGGAAAATATGATGGACCCAAGGGATATGACCGAGGAATCCCAACTGCTCAGCCATTGGCTAGTTTATTCGATCAAAAAAGTAAGGGGGTGGGCTTACATTAAAAGCAGTTTTTTTACGATCTATATAAACTGAAATGTTGTTTGTTAGGTTTGTGCAAATAAATTCGTTTATATTCGAGATACTTGTGTTCGGCGTTCGCGGAGAGATCAAAATAATTTTCAAACAGTTTATAGATTACCGAATAAACGATAATGATCAATGGTAATTGAATGCAATATAGATTCTGGCTTATTTTTCATTACATAGTGAACTTCATGCCAACGGTGCGCCCCCCCAAAAAAAAAACCCCGACAAGATTATTCAACTGACGTAAATATTAATCAGATCATTTAAACATTTTAAATGCGGCACTAATATATATATATACTATATATATAATATTATGCTAAGAAAGACAAAACAAAAGACTAGAGACTTTAGCGTTATAGTTCTATCTTCCAGGGAGCTTAGACAACTTTTCTAACTCTCCGATAGGACACTGTGTTTTGTCGTTTCACTTCTCTCAGTCGTGTGGCTAGGCACATTCACACTCTGATGAATCGGGGAGAGTAGAAATCTCTAAGTCTTTTATGTTATTTCTTTACTATATATAATATATATATATATCTATATATATATATATGAAAAGTCATCCACAGGACACCCCGTGATTCGTCGTTTCGGCACTTCACCTTCGCTGGGTAGACACAGCAACCCTACCTTCAGACCTGAGCGAAATCCACGACTTTTCGTCCGTCCGATTTCGTATAAGTTTCTCGCACTTTGACAAGCTGTCGTAATGTGGTTATGTTTTAAACTATTAAATCACATGGCATTTGTTTATAAATTTTCCGATCACTAGAGTGATCCAAATCTGTAAACAGACCCAATCCATTTGCTTTATGCTCGGCACCCCTAGAAGACGTTTATGTTTTGGAAGCATAGACTTAAATCATCCAAAACAGCACACTATGTTATCGACCTTTTCATGTCTCTTTGTGTGCGCTTATACACAGCAACTTATATATATAGATATATTATAATAGTTCATGAGTATGTAGGTAATCCAATGACTGTTGTAAGGGTTCTATCTTGGATCTTAAAACATTTCACTTCACAACCACCACTGTGTATGCTCTTGTATGCAAACATATAGATTCATTACAAGGATTTTTATGAAGCCCTAAACAGAGCCTCAATGTTATAATAATCAATTAAATTAGACTTAACACTTTATTTCTAAGTCCTGTCTACTTATTTCCAATTCGGAGTTCCCAGTTGTATCCAGGAATTGTCCCATATTTTTTAAACTTATCGCTTTCACCGTTTCTTCCGCGTCGTCATCAGGGGCATTCTAGGGTGTAGTGCGTTTGTATGTTTTCCTAGTTCTTTTATATAGTTTGCATTTTAAAATTAGGAAAGAGTCTAAATATTTTATGGCGTTCCTGAAGATTAGTGTGTTAGTTATAAAGATGTTAGTTATTTTGTTACTTATATAAATGAAACTAATTTATTAGTGTTGAGTTTGTTGTCTTTTTTACGGATCGCCTCACGAATTTTTAGACTTTCTTATTGCTATTTATAAGAGGATTCGATTATCATGTCCCTGTGCCACCTCTTAGCCGTGTGCGAATGGGTTGGGTAAATACTACTACAGATTCATTACTATAGAATAGCGAATATCATACCCGGAACACCTCTTTTGGCGTGTCCCATAGTGGTGTAATGGTTAGCAATCCAGTCACGCAGATCCAATATTATTCTCGCTGATTGCCCCATACTTGCACCGTTGTCCTAGAATGATACTTCAGAAAAAATATAAAAATTTATATCAATATCGATGTAACAAACAATGCGTTTTACATAAGATATATATATTATTATATATATATATATATATATATATATATATATATTATATATAATATATAAGTAAAGAAATACAAATGACTTAGATATTTTGCTTATTTCTTTACTTATAAATTTGCTCTGTGACTACACAATAAGAGCACACATTGCACTCTGAAAAAAACTGCGACAGGTTTTTTAAAAAAAACTCTATGTCGTAAGGAAGATTTCTTCTCTGGGACTTTTTGGATTATATATATATATATATATATAATATATAATATAGACCTAGATCATAGATAATAGATAGATAGGATATGTAGTATATATATATATATTCTTGGTAAACTCACCAATGAGTAATACGGAAATATTAAAAAATATATCAATATTGTGTAACACAATGGCCGTTTTAAGAGAATACTAAAAAAATAACCAATGTTGTGTAGCACACACAAATGAATAAGGTGCAAGAAATGTATAAAAGCTAGATCGTATATTGTGTAAATTATATATACATATATGAGAAGGGTGGATGGGTTTAGGATCCGACCCCGATATGCTGTAGCATAGAAGGAAAGTGGTCAAGAATGAACAACTCAAAACAAGTCCCCAACGGTTCGTCCGTGTCACAGGACGCCATCAGTCATTGTAAACTTTATTAAGCAAAGCATACGTTTAAGTACACGTGGCGGCGGTGGCGCCGGGGAGTCAAGGGGGTGAGTGTGTTGTAATGATGTGAGATAAGGAGGAGCGGGAATTTTGGTAGATGGCGGTCGCTGGGTCAGTTGTGGAGGGGTTAGAGGATTTTGTTTGAAGCTGCTGGGGCGGTGACAAGTGGTTGATGGGTCAATTGTCGATGTGGGCATATATTAATTTATGTGAGGTAAATGTTTCACTGTAGTAGCTAATATGTAGAGGCGAAATGTGAGTAAAATGTTTCATGAGTAGCCTAAGTTATGTTAGAGGTGAAAACATATACATATTGGATTTAATATATATATACTATATATATATATATATATATATGTATATACTTTGGTGTTTGCTACCATATAACATATATATATATACTTTGGCTGCTTCGGTACCCAAGTTTCTTGGTACAAGGTGCATTCTAGGGCTAGGTCCTATTCTCTACAGTAGTTTGTTGCTAGATTCAGGTTCCGATATGGATGAGCGTCAATGTTAATTATTCTGTAAACAAATACCTACTGCTGGAAATGTCCATAACACGATACCCATGGTTATTTAAGGCCTTTTTATTCAGACAGTACAATATATATATATATATATAAAGTTATATAAAAAAGCTTATAAAAATACAGCTAATGACTTTATTAGTAACCACCAAAAAACCAAAAACCACCTGTTTAAAAGACTAATTTAAAAATGAAATTCCATTCCACCCCCACAAAAAAACAGGAAGAGGAGGTTGAAATTACTCATGTGTGATGTATATATATAACATGCATGTAAATAAAAAAGTCATTCATATTATCAATCAAAGCCTGAGAAGATACCAGAAGATCTGAAACACGTGTTGCCATATGTAAAACAAAAAGAATTAAAAAAAAATTTTCTGAGAACAAAATAACATTTTTCGGACCTCCTTTTTTATAAAAGATTGAATTTTACTCCCGTTGAACCAGAACAACATTTTTATATATATATATATTATATTATATATATATACTATACATATATATATATATATATTGGTATGGATGTGGAGATTTGTGCTTAATTAAAGTTATACCTAATTTTGCTTAATTAATTAATTATTACAAATGAATTGGGCGCTCATATCGGTTGCCCAATTTCATTTGTTATAATTGATTAAGTAACAAATATTAAGGTATGACTTTATTAAGCACATAAATCTCCCACAAATTGTCGCCTTCGCCATTTTTCAAACACACTGTTTTGACTACTTCATAATGTATGTATATTTCAATATTGTGCAACATACTCAATGAGTAATAAATAAACTGTGCAAATTTAAGTTGTTGAAGTTCTAATCCTATGGGAAGGAGTGGCGTGAAATCTCTACCCAGCCCCCCCCGAACACTCTTTGGGGGCGGGGGTTGTTATTACCTAGCAAAACATGAGATACCAAGTCGCACCGACAGGGTGGATTTTTAGGAAAATTAATGACTTAAGTTTTGCTTATTTTCATTTAAAATTATTGTTATTTTTTTATTTTTATTTTTTTTAAGTAACGAAATTCCCCCTCTCTAGTTGGGATCGAACTCACAATTAATGATCTGTAAGATCAATTTCCTAACCTTTACCGGGAAAAAAGCCCAGGTCTGAAACACCATTCTAGCAATATAAACAACAATAAAAGAGATTACCAGACTGTTAGTCAGTGCAACCTATCCTAAATATCATTTTTTACATTCACGGTCACAACCCCCCCGCCCCTAAAAAAAAAGCAAATAAAAAAATAAAAAAAATAAAAAATAAAAAACAAAAAACAAAAAAAAACAAAGAAAGCGCTTGAAATCGACATTACAAAGAGTAATATTGACATTCGGATTTTATCATGCTAAAGCGTATTTTCCTATGCATTGTTGTAAAGCGTTTGAATTCGACCTCGCATTTTTTTTTTTTTTTTTTTAACTTCTTTCTCGGCATTCTAATTAACAGCTATTGATTTTATAGAATCATTCTTCCATACTTTCAATCACTTTCTCTATTTCAATATTTTTCTCCTCGCTAAGCTGGCCATTCGATCAATTGTAAATTCTACTCTTATCGGCAATCGCAGCGTCGGAAACACACAGACAGATGCTATCAAGTACGCGATGCTGCGTCTCTGATGCAAAAAAAACAAATCTAAAAGGACGCAGTACAATCCTATTCATTTCATCCCACTGCTTTTCGTTAAGTTTGATCCACACATAAACATTACTAACAGTGTCCTGAAGATGGTACAATATACCGAAGTATGACACATAAAATATTTCCCCTTAATCATAACATCCTTGTGGTTTGTTATTATTTTTAAAATATTTTCTTCTCATATATATATATATATATATATATAATGCCTTAATTGGAGTCGTAACCTAATTTTGAAATTAATTAATAATAATGAATTAGGCGGGAATACCTATTAAGATGTATGGCTAAGACGAAATCGGAGGAAAAAATCAATCCTGTATGTACATTCGGACCTATTTAGGCCTGCATCAGCAGAGCTATAGATCGGAAGACCCCCATGTGCGTGATTGTGAAACCTGGACTGCCAAGACTGTCAGGCCGATCTCATTAACCCCTACACTAAACGAACTCTTTAGATTTATATGATTTGTTTATAGAGGTTTTAATATTCCTCTTCTAGTGACTTTATTACACCGACGATATGATAAGTTGTAAACAAGGTTTGTTTAGAATGGGCTTTTTGCCGATTAATTTTGGAGAATAGTGCCTTAATTGGAGTCGTACCTAATTTTGAAAATTAATAATTAGATAATGAATAGGCGGCGAATACCTATTATAATTGTATGGGCTAAAACAAATCGAGAAAATCAATCTATGTATGTACATTCGGCCTATTAGGCCTCATCAGCAGAGCTATAGATCGCGAAGACCGCCCCTGTGCGTGATTTGAAACCGGACTTGCCAAGTTTAGCCATACATTTAATAAGGTATCCCGCCTAATTCATTATTAATTAATTAATTTTTCAAAAATTAGTACGACTCCAATAAGCACTTATTCTCCCAAAAAAATTATCGCAAAAACCATTCTACAACAACTTGTTTATATATATATATATACTATATATAATATATATATATATATATATTACATATATTGAGAAAAAGCATGAATAGGGAATTTTGAAAGTACCTACCACCCCGGAATGAATGGGAGCCTGCCATGTAAAAATGCGGAATCGAAGGAGATCAATTCTCCATTAGGCCGGTTAAAACGGAAAGCAAATAATTATTGACCACCTAGTACTTTTCTCAACCATTCCCAGCGCTGCTTTTTTTTTTTACAGTGAAGCATGTCTTTGATTCGGAGACTTTCTGACGACTTGCGAGAAGGAGAATATTTTTTTTACCCAGTTCGATCATTTCTCAATGCTTGGTATTTTTTGCAAACGAATTCGGTTAAAATCCACCATCTTTGACCATGCCCGTTGTTGGCGCGAATCTCTAATAAAGTGCATACTGAACTGTAACACACTTCCCCCCCCCTCTCATCTCTCTCTCTCTCTCTCTCTCTACTATATTATAATATATCATAATATCATACTATAATATTATATATATATATACATAGCAAGTTTAATTTTTTCTTTCACTACTAAATATCTTGCTCTGTCCTTTCTACTCACTTCTATTGGCACATGAGCCTCTCCTTATGGTCTACCTGCATCAGCTTGGTAAACCACACGTGGAAGATCCTAATACTGATAATATACTATATATATATATATATATATATATATATAATTATATTTATATATATATATATATTCCGTAGCTAGGAATCTTTCCACGTGTGTTTTAACCAGCTGATGCAGGGTAGACCATTAAGGAGAGGCTCAATCGCTGCCCAAATAGAAGTGAGTAGAAGGACAGAGCAAGATTTAGTAAATGAAGGAAAAACCTACCTAAACTGGCTTTCATTCATAATAATTTATTTCAATCGTATTTATACGCGGCACTTCAGGTAATCCACAAGAACATAACTCTTACAGTAGAGTAATGTTCTTGTGATTACACTGCAGATGCACGTATTAATACGATTGAAATAAATTATTGTAATGAAGCAAGTTTAGAGTTTTTATCTTTCATCTACTATATAATATAGAACACGCATTTCAACAACGCAATTAGAAAAGCAATCAGAAACTAAATTGGATTCTAAAATTTACATAAACACACGTGACAAGGATCTGAACGCAGGACATCGGAATTGCCGCTTATTATAAATATTTCACAGACGCTACCGCTGTCGATAAACCAAACAGAAACAAAAAAAATACGCCGGATTAAACAGGTCAATAACAATTCATTTTGATAAAGAGGATATAATTGAACCCTGAAAATTATGACAAAAAATAATAATAATAAAAAAAAATAAGTGAATCCAATACTCCAAAATAAGAGTTTATTCATTTAATAATCATATATTTAATAGCTTCGTAAAACGCCCAACTTTTAAAAAAAAAATTTTATATATATATATATTATATATATATATATATATATTATATTTATATATATATAAATATATATATTATATATATATATATATATATATATATATATATATATTATTAGGTTGTTACAAAAAATAATGGTCCGATTTCAAATACATACATTGTTGTTGAAACATTAACAGTAGAAATGTCTTAAAATCAGTTTCAAAATACGAGCGCTTGGGCAGCTATGCATCTCTGCCATCGATCCTACGAGGTCATTTATTCCACGTCGGTAAAAAAGTTTATTGGCTGTAGGAACAAAATCTTTAAATGATGATTTCCACCTCTTTTTTGAGATCAAAACATTTGGTAAGTGAATAAGTCCTATTCTGCGTATAGTAACGGTCCAGTGATTTATTCCCTATGTCCGTTCATCGTCCACAAAAAGCTGCAAGTAGTTATTCGAGTAGGTATCGCAGTACTTCCGGCTATAAGTATTGCTATCAGCAGCAGTGTACTGTCCAGTGATTGGCCAAGAGTCATGATACACATCGTTACGCCGAGTCTATAGCATAGGACGCGGCATCTAACACACACCTTATAAACATAAATTATCAACAACAGCATCTCTAAAGTAACGTCCTCTGTCTCTCTATCTCTCATGTCTCTCTCTATCACCGAGAACTCTCTCTCTCTCTCTCTGGATACTCTCGTTTACATAACCCGGTGTTCGATGTGTTGGTACGGGTTATACGGTGTATAAAAGTCGGTTTGAGGAAGACAGGTGTTCGTACTGCTCAGTTAGACTAAGCGTAGCTAAGTATGAATTTTTTTGTTTATTTTTTCAAATCGATAAGTACAAAATTTAAAAAGTGGTGATCCACCTGCATCGTGATTAAAACCAAACAAATATAAAATATGCTAATTCTTGGAGAAGAAGAAAAAAACAAGCATTTTGATATTACAAAAAATTCAGTAACGTCTTCCAACATCCAGACAGAAATGCTTTAAGGACATTACCAGGATTTCTTCCTAGCCTTGAAAACTAGCGTTCTTAAAAATAAATGCTGTTTTATCTCAAACCGGCGAATATAAATAAAATCTATTGAAAGACATATTTGTATTTAATTCTTTCTGGGGTAGAGCAAGCCCGGCTAGGAATCCACAAGGCTTCCTGGTTCAATACCGGCCCTCGCAAATCAGCATATGAATAAGCACAGGTATCTGTGCTGTAAAATTCAGGAGCTGATGGGTTAGTGTGCGCCTCGCCTCAGGCGTTAAATTAATCTACATTGCTAGACAGCTGAGGAGGATTACTCCCTCGGTCGTATGGCTCATGTTGTTGGACCATATTGTGTTGGACCATTCCGCACTTTTGGCACCAGTCGATAGGAAAAATTGCGTGCACAAGGAATGCCACAAACCGCAATCATACGACTGACCGTCAGGAATTTTTGAAATCAGAGTTCTCCCTCTCCAAGACTGGTTACCTACACAATGTTAAATTAGCCAGTTTGCCCATACCTATTTTACCCATAAGCTGGGGGGAGAATATATTGGATTCAACCTTCCCAAGTATATTAGTGCTATCTGAAATGCAAACAGCATTGCGTAGGATTTGAAACTCGAGTCAATATATATATATATATATATATATTATATATAATATATATAGATTTGTTGGATGTTTGCTTTATTCTTAGAAGCATTTGTTGATAAATATTATATCATTATTTATACTAGCAAATATATGCACCCTCGGCAGTGCAAGTACTTTTAAGTTTAATATAATAAAATATTATATTAAATTAGAAAGGCAAATGAAACTGAATAAGTATGCAGATAAAAAAATTAGTAACAGAGGGGGTATGATTGAAAAATAGAACAACTTTGAAACTAACTCTTCCCTCATTTTCCAGTACTCCCTTCTTTCATTTGCGTAAATTTTCATTGATTTAACTATTTACGTTAAAATAGGAAATAAAGAATAAAATGTAGTTATTTTTCTTGCCTAATGGGGATCTTTTAAGATTTATCCCCGAGATTTCTTTGCTCATATTCATAAGGTAAAACCAAACCCAATTAGAGAAATCAATAATACTAGCATATTTATTTATTAAAATCAAATTTTTAATATCAATTATGCAAATAGCCTTTCCCGATTCACACCTGCTAAAACGCATATTTGTTTGTATATATAAAACAATGCATGTTGTTAGTATGTAGATAGGTCAACAGTCTTATGATGTAAAACAATTTATTAATAGTGTGAAGTTTAAAATAAAAAAAAAATTCCATGGCGAATGTGATGTAAATAACAAAGGGAAATTGTGACTCTGTATAATAATAAGTTTCGTTTAACAGAACAGAAAAACACACATCTCTATTCATAATAAGATTTTTAAATTTGCTTGAAGGCAATTACAATGCGTATATCGCATAAAATTTCATAATTATAGAAGATAATAAGGACAAGTGAATTTCGGTTCTACACACAATAATTCTTTTACCGAAATTCACATTGTCCATTATTATCTTCTTTAATTATCGAAATATTTATGCGATCATACGCATTGTTAATGCTTCAAGCAAAATTATATAAATGATAATATATATACTATATATATTATATATATATATATATAATATATATATATATATATGTCACATCCCTGACTGGCGACAGTTGTGTTATATTTCGCAGAAAAGCGGCTGAAATAATAAGTATTAATGTATACTCTACTCTTCTTCTAAGATTGGGAAATGCCTTGGGATGTGGGATGTGTATGCCTCACACAAGCTAGAAGTATTAATAATCTCATGAATATGTTCTCTTAACTTTGTGTTGGATAACTATGCAACTATAGAACGGCCACTGTCACTTGCTTACATCTTACTCATGACAATATTATCAAAACAGCCTTCGGTATATAAAAACGAAGTAACACGCTGTACCATAAACATTGTAAGCGTTGTTTCGCCCGCGCGGGCGTTCCCGAGGATGTTTAACGAGCAAGAACGTGTCTCTGCGAGAGATTACGCAGGATTTAAATCCCAGCCATAACTTCCAGACTAAATCGGCACAGTTACAGGTGATATTTACAACTCCAACCAATGAAATACGCGAAGAACATAATCTAAAAATCCCCTCAAAGTATCTTGGCATCAAGTCATATCATAGTATATCTCCCCTGGATCCGGTATTATCTACTCTATTCCTATCTATCTATCTATCATATATATATATATATATATATATATAATACATATATATATATACTATATATATACTTAGAAAATATATGCACCCTTCGGGGGCGATGCAAGAATTTAGGTTCTTGATGTAATAAATATTGTATCAGATTTAGAAACTATTTAGAAATGAAACAGAAACTTGGAGGGGAGGTTAACAACCGAAAAACTAGAACAGCTTTAAATCTAACTCTTCCATCATTTTTCATCACTCCCCGTCTTTTCATTTTTCCTAATTTATCTATTTAGTTAGATTATGAATATTTAATAACAATTACAGCTCTTTCGTCTTGTATTTAGGGATTTCTGTTTAAGATTTAGGCAAGAGATTTGCTCAATTCGTTAAGAGAAAACAACCAAACAATTGAAATCAATTAATACTTAAGCATATATTGATAAATCCAAAATTCTTAATATCAATATGCAATTAGCCTTCTCGTTCACCCACTTCGCTAAACATTATATTTGTGTTGAATATACATAAACCTATAATTGGCATGTTATTTAGTATGTAGATTAAACCCAACCAGTATTAATAAGTATTTAAACCGATTTTATCATTAATTGCATGGGTTTAAATAAAAATTAAATTCATGCGGTGAATGTGACGCCCAATAACTAAGGGAATTGCGACTTGCAGTAGTGATATAGTTTTCCGGTTACAGACCCAGAAAAACACGACAATCTCCATTATAATGAAGATATGCTATGAGATAGCATAGATCAGATGCAACTATATAAGCAGCCCATCCTTAAAATAAATAACCTACCTCATAGAGGTTCTATCACGTTGAACCAAATGGACATGCTACGATAACCACCACTCCCGCTTTACCCGAATTTTAACAGGCATGTCCAAACCCACAAAAACACTTCAACTTTTATTATTCTCTATAATGCTTCCCTTTCTAATAATTCTGATCAACCCAATTTCTTCAAATAAGAAATTTTCTCCCTGACCGATGACCCTAAGGTTCGAAACTGTCGAGAAAAACAACATACAAGAAATATCCTGATTTTTGTTCTTATACTTTTTGTTCCTACGACTATAGTATATATATAATATATGTGTGTGTGTGTGGTGTGTGTTGGTGTGGTCGTATCTGTGTGTGTGTTGCGTGTTGTGTATATTGAGCAAGCCATTATTCATTATAATAACCATGTTGCAATTAAACAAACCCCAGGACACATCCCCTGTTTAACATTCTATTACTGCGTTTTTTTATCCAAAAGTTTCTGGCCAACTTTTAATATTAGGGATAAATATTGCATAAGTCCACAAAGTTATGTCCGGAGTACTTTCGCCCACTCTCACCGGAAGTGCCCATCATCATGGTGATGGTTCCCAGTTCCCTTTTTAAATTATAATTAATGAGAAGCCTGGTAGGACTCAGAATTTGACAATTGAGAACAGGTGTTATAGGGCATTTTTAAAACATGTGACGAGTCCGGTGCACCGCCATGTGCTCACTGCCATTTGGGAAATATAATTTTGGTTTAAGGATGTTTGGTATTGTTTTATGCTATAAAAGCTATCGTACGTATTTGAGCTTGGTTTATTTTTTTTCCTGTGCAGAATGTGTACTTCTTCGGTTAATATAATTGAAGAACTCGGAACACACACCCCTGGATATGGGGCGCTTTCGGGAAGTGGCGGGAAAGTACTCGGGACATGAACTTTGGTGGGACTAATCCACGAATTCCACCCAAATATTAAAAAAGTTGGCCAGAAAAACCTTGAAAAAAATCGCAATATAAAATTGTTAACAGGAGATGTGTCTTTTGTTTAATTCAATATTGCATGAATGAAAAAAATGCTGCCCAACACACACACACACACACACACCACACATTAGTACGGTATAATATATATAAGTTAAGGTAAGGCAATGAATCGACGGTATATCTATAGATAAAAGGGGTATGCAAAACACAACAATGTTTCAATATATATATATATATATTATATTAATTATATATGAGAAGTCACTCCTAAGATACCCGGTGTTTCGACGTTTATGTCCGCTCATTGGACTAGGACACAGCAACTAAATCCCCTACCAAAAAACGAAACCGACTGACTTTACGCCTGTTCCGGTTCCCCGTTAACCTCTTGCGTCATTGCAAGCTGCCCGTTTAAGGAGCGGGCTCTTAACTGTTTTTAAATACATACACTCTGTGTATCATACTTTTACAATCCAACAAAGGAGAGATCAAATCTTGCTAAACTGATGAACATTGCGTATTAGCTTTGGCGTGAAAGTTTATTAAAGTCGCTCCTAAAGAGCTCTACCGGAGTTTACAGGAGCAATATATATATATATATATTATATATATATATGTATATATATATATATATATATATATATAATGTAAATATATATATATAATATATATATTATATATATTATATATGTATATATATATATATATATATATATAATAATATATATATATATAGGTATCCCAGGTCTAATTAATAATTATTAATTAATTAAAATTTCAAAATTAGGTAACGACTTACAATTAAGCACACACACAACACACACCACACACACACATATATATATACACCACACACACACACCCACACACACATTATATATATATATATATATATATATATATTATATATTTATATATATATATATATTGAGGCAGGTGTGTAAATCTAATAATGATATATCTATATAAAAAAATATATACGAGATTTCTTTCAAACTTAAAATCCCGGGCAACGAGAGTCCTTAGCTAGTATATATATATATATATATATATATATATAATATATATATTTATTTATATATATATATATATATTTGAGCTGATATTGCTGGGTTAATTTCACGAGGACGATAACGATTATATTCCCTTGTGAGTTTATTTATGGTGTTTTTTTTTGTTTTTTTTCTAATTACTGTCTCGGTATTTATTCAATTTCTTTTCTTTTTTCGATTTTTTTTTCTTTTTGCCATTCCCTTTCGTTTGTTTTCCAAAAAATTTTTCTGTTTATACTTTCTTAATTTCGTAGTCTGGTTATTTTCTTAAAATCATTCCTCCGAGAGTTTGACATTAGTCTGGCAATTTTCGTCTCCTTTCTTTCTCTTCCTTAAATTTCCTGGGCCCTTAAAAAATCTTTCGCGCGTGACTGGTCGGTTAAAAGAGAGAAAACAACAACAACCAACCGAATAACCCCCATAAGAAGACCAGTTCTGCTAATTCCCCAAGGCAAAATCTATAGTCCTTATCATTTTTTTATTTTTAAAATGTTTTATTTCCAAATTGCAAAATTAGATGAGAGAGTAAATATAAAGTTCGATTAAAAATTACTATCTCATACCTATATATATAACTAAGTACATTCTATATATATATATAAAAATCCAACTCGACCAAACCGTATCGTCTGTTTGCAAATCCTTTCCATATTATTTTGAATTCTTTAAGGGAAAAATAAAAAACCGTAACTCTACTTGTTTTTAATAATACCCGTTATATATTTTTTTCTTGTTCTTGTTTGGTTATTCTCCCTATTTGGGGGGTGGGCCGGCCCCCGGGCTTGGATGCCCCGGCCGGGTTATTTTCCAGCCATTACTATTTGGTTTATTCCAATTTCCTTTCATAAAATTTTGCTTATTTTTCTTTTTTTTTTTTTAAATATTTGAGCTAGAAGACTAAATTTTAAAATTTAGTGAAAAAAGAATAAAAACAAAACATTTTTTTAAAAGAATAAATATTTTTTAGTAACCTAAACATCCCGTACTCTTTACTTAATCTGTTTTATTATTCCTACGTTGATTTCTACCCTTTGGATGTTTGATATACTGCCCTTATTTTTTAATATTTAAAATATATATCATATATTATATTAATCATAACTATATTACTAATATACTCATATATTATACTATATACATATATGCGATGCGTGTGTGTATCATAAGATGTGTTATTTATATTACTTATTAATTAAAGCGTGATTATCCCATACCTATCATAAAATTGAAATACCACGGTTTTAAAATTATACCCAGGTCTGCTATTATTTAATAACATAAAATATAAATAAATGTAATCTATACTTATGTCATTCTCCACTAATGTGTCGTGTGAATATCATGCACACATATCATATATTTTATAAATACAACTCTATATAATAATATTAATATATTATATATATATATATATATATATATATATATATATATAAAATCAAACGGACGTAATTTGCGTCCAAAAAACATAACAGCAAGAAATGTCTTCACGATACAAACACCCAGGGGAAGAACCTATTAAGCAACCTGATGATGCCAAAATAGCCTTGAAACCTGGTTAGTTGCCTATGGGAAAACCCAATTATAATTTAAAAAAATTCAACAAATAAATAAATAAAGCCTTCCCTTACAATTTTGTGGTTGGGCACCCGTTAATTCTGTTCATCTTCAAAAATGTTATATATATATATATATATATATATAATATATAATGATTATATATATATAATATATATTAATATATATTATATATATATATAAAAAGTACATAATTGTATTAGTTAGAAAGCAAATAAATGAAGCCGATTTTCGTATAAATCAGCATGATTGTTCCTCAATCCTGTAATATGTGTTTATTCCACTATGGGAATAAAATCCTTTTACATCAGTATATGGTTGGGAATAATTTGCATACCGGTTTAAACAAGACTGTGGTTTAATAAATAATTTACTTTGATGTTATTGATTTCTAACCAAACTCTCTCTCTTTG
>CM042151.1:3650557-3693278 GCA_023376005.1 Doryteuthis pealeii
AAGAGAGAGATACATAGCAGGTACTACCACTCTGGGTCAGAGTGGACCTCGGAGCAATGGTGATGAAGCGGTGCTCCACATTCTCCAGACGTTCAGAACTGGAACTTCACCTTCAGATAGAGTTTAACAGCATTCCATGAAGATGCAGACCATCAGCTACTGCCTTCTAGCACCCATATGATAAATAGGGTTGGGTCTTGCCATAAGGGCAATAGGGTTTGGACAATCATATAGGTAATACGGCTTGACGTGATCAACAGATTGTTTGGAGATGGTCTTTTGGGGAAATTTTCGAAATCGGGGTTTGAAGGGCTTTTTTTTACTTCCAAACACGTTATTAAAAAACAAAAAAAAACCTGTGTAACACTATCGAAAATTAATAAAATAACATTGAATTTGGTATTTTTAGCAAGCCCCTAACGGGTCTAATGATACCTGATAGTTTGCAACTTTGAAAATTTTGGTTAACTTTAAAAATTTTGCTTAAATTCATATACTCAAAATTTAGCTTTCAAAACTAATGAAAAACACGTCCAAACGGCATTTTTCAGTTTGTTTTGACGCATGTTAAAAAAAAATTATAAAAACGCCTGCCGGACCCCTTAAAACTATGAAATTAACATTCCAACTGTTGTTTTCAGTTAGGGCCATGCCCGTACATATTACCTGATAGTTGGTACGTTGGAAAAGTTTGGGGAAATTTTCGAAATCGGGGTTTGAATGGCTTTTTTTTTTTTTTTACTTCCAAACACGTTATTAAAAAACAAAAAAAATGTGTAACACTATCGAAAATTAATAAAATAACATTGAATTTCGTATTTTTAGCAAGCCCCTAACGGGTCTAATGATGCCTGATAGTTTGCAACTTTGAAAATTCTAGTTAACTTTAAAAATTAAGTAAGGTTCTAAGTGGAGTGTTGTGTGTCATGGACTGCTGATCCAGGATTTGAATTCAGGTTATCAATTCAATTTCCTATGATGCATATAAAACATGCAAGAAATTTTTTCAGGCCATTTTTTGAAAAAAGAAAATGTGATGTTAAGTTCCCCGATATCATCAACTATTGTAGTTTCTTGACAAATAAATCTAATTTTTATTATTTCTTAATAAAACAGATTTATATCTATAAATAGGGGCCGGGTTAGCTCAGTCGGCAGAGCGTTCGGCTAGAAACCACAAGGCTCCTAGTTCGATACCGGCCCTCGCCAACTCAGCGTATGAGTAGCACAGGGATCTGGGCGGTAAAGTAAGGAGCTGATGGTAGGTGTGGCGCTCCACCTCAGATGCTGAAAAACAATCTCCTTGATCTAGCGCTAGTGAAAAGGGTATAGACTCCCTCGCTGACTGGCTGATACCGACTTTAGGCCGCCTGGCTGATACCGACTTTACTTTTTACTTATATCTATAAATACTCCTTGAAGGGTAACCAGAACCTTTCCCTACTACATCAGTCCTTCGTCTGCTGAGCAATAACCTTGAGGGACTAGACTGTGATTTCTGTAATCAGCTGTCTTGAGTGTCGCAGCTGGCTTACACTGATTGGACAGCTCTTTGTCACCATGGCAACTGGCCAGACTAAACTTGGATGACGTAGGAGGTCCCGGCTTAGGTTGGAATAGAGTGCTGGAAAAACAGTGTTGAATCAGAGAAAAGGGTTGGTGGTAGGCTGGAGAGGTTGGAGAGGAGAGGCTGGTCTGCAAGAAAGAGTGGACGCTGTTCGGCCAGTTGATTAACGCGTTAGCTCGGTCGGCCTTAATGAGTTCCAGGTGTCAATATCAATTTGCCGATCAATTAACAGCTGTCAGAAGGCCGACAGGTGTTCTCCTCGCTCGCATATTCAACCCACCCTCCTCTCTCTTATTTCTTTTTCCTTTCTTTTCCTTTTTTTTTTGTATTCCTTGAGATGTGCGTCATCGGAAGTTGGTTGACTGGCCGACTTGCAATGATCTACCAACAAAAGTCAATCTATTGTCTGGGTATGATTTTCGACTATGGAAGAGATAGAATAAATTTCGCTACGAGATCTATATATATATTTACCAACCCCTCCGCACGAGCAGGATGTGACACAAGGTCAATTTCTTAAGCGGAGTTTAACAGGTTTGAATTCAGAGTTTTCCTTCTCCTAGACCAGTTGCCTAACCAAGGTTAAAGAGTCCAGTCTGCCCTACTATTTACCCATAGCTGGAAGGAGAGTAGAATTCATACCTTTCCCAAGGGTATTAGCGCTAAGTGAAATGCAGTTACCAGGTCCAGGATTTGAACTCGGGGTGACGAGTCCATTTCCCATGACTTTATCCATTACACCACGCGCGTCCTACGATATCTATATAAGTAACATAGAATAAGACAGTTTTAAATGACAGTTATCTCTAGACTACAGGTTCAATCCTGGTAAGGGGCAGCAGTAACATAGAATATTAATTAACAACAACTTAGCACCTGTACCCAAACTATGGTTAGCAGAATATATATATTCACAAAATATTTATTCCCAGATCGTTACCGTTTGTTGAGGGAAATTAGCTTAAAGTTTGAAACTTACAGATGGAGAACAGGATAACGCGGTGGATTGAATAAATGGTTGGGTTCAAAGTTCCATGATGGCTCCCGATTACGACAAGAAGTTTCCCGAGTTCGAACAGAAGGTTCCCAAGTTTGAGATAGCTCCCGAGTTCAAAAGAAGTTCGAGAAGACTTCCGACTCCGACAAGAAATACCTGAAAAATGCCGGAGGGAACATCGGCTTAAAAGTTGTCATAATGATGAGGACAATAATCCAAATAATACTAATTATCAAGTCTCCACTCAAAAATTCAGAGAAATAGAAAGAGACACTCGTTGTGTAATGGTTATCGTTCTTTTTCTTTATTTTCCTTTTTTTGTATTACTTGAGATTTGCGTACTCGCATGTATGTTGACTAGCTTACTTGCAAAAATCTACCGATGGAAATAAATATATTTTCTAGTCTTTGTTGTTTTTCTGATTGTCCATCGGTCGCCTCTATTATTGTTGGCCGCCATAAGTAGTTTGTCTTTGCTCTTTCTTGTGTAATCTTCAAGTTGTTGGATTGTGGTTTCTACGCATTCCTCTATGTTGGCAAGACCTCTTCCCCCTTCCTTTCTTGACACATATAATCTATCTCTATCGTCTCTATTCTACTCTCTCTATTCTCTCTATTCTAGATCCCTGTTCTACTCATACGCTGAGTTGGCGAGGGCGGGTATCGAACTAGGAACCTTGTGGTTTCTAGCCAAACACTCTACCGACTGAGCTAACCCGGCCCCTTCCCACTCTATTAGTGAGTTTCAGTCTCCCTCACGTTCGGTATCAAATCCGTGGTATTTTTGAGTCGGAAACTGAAGGATCCAATTGTTTGTTCCATAAATCATAGTCCACCGTGCTAGCTCCAAAGTTCAAGCTCTTTACTTGCCCCTTGCATGTCATTAACCCTTGACTTAGGTCACGATTTAAAAATGTCACCGAGCCGACGTGGAAGTGGGGTTTGGCATGCTTTCTGTACCCCAGTACTGTTAAATAATCTATGCGGTTGCATAAGATTATTGTCAATCCCCTGTAATTCTGAGGGGATGACCCTTTTCATATCATAGCCGTGCCCTTCCATGGAAAATTGCAGAAGCCCGCCAAATATGTGAAGTCACGTAGGACTTTTTGAGTCCCCAGTTTGCAGTTAGACGTCAGGCAGAGCAGTCGGCCATTTTAGGTCCTGCCTAAAACTGGAACTCACGCGCGCTATGTTAGTTAGCAGATGTCTGGGTTGGGGATTGAAAATAAAGTAACATCAAAATAAATCGAAGTGTTGTGTTTATTATCTAAAAACTAACAATGACACAGGGCTTCTGATAGAGAGAAATCCCTAACAGAAATCCAGACCGAAATCCCCAAGTCAACTCCAGACGCAAGATCTTAGAAGATGCCAGACCAAGTCAAGATAGATGATAGAAATACCAAAGACGATCAGAATACTAAAGACGGCAAAGAAATAGAATTAAAGAAAGAGGTATGCAACATTATAATTATTTAGTGCCAGTGAAGAAGGCACTATGCAACAGTATATATATATATATATCACGGATCTCGTGATCAGGCCTCCTTTGTTTCTCTTTTGGTGTGAACACAGGAGAGGAAACTAAAGATCTGAGAAAGGACTCTCCCTCGGGGTGTCGGTTGATAATTTCTTCCTGCTTCCACGACTTCAGAGAATCGACTTCTGCTCATGTGTTTCCCTCACCACCCGACATATAGCCTCACCAAAATAGCTGAATATATACAAATTTACCTAACAAGAGATGTTGATAAGTACGTCTCCTGCGTCCCTGACGCACAAAAATCGAAAACGACGCAGTAAAACCGTATCCATAGTTTTTCTTTTTTCTTCCCTTACCATTTCAAGCTAACTGTAAATACGTTTCCAAAGTTTCTTAGAAACGAGATTCACAGGATAGGTCACAAGGTAGGAGTTAGACGGTTTTAGTTGTTTCCCTAGATCATGAATAAAACCCTACAATCTATTAAAAAAACTGTATTTAGAACCCATACATTTTCCTGGAGACGCATTCAAGGCAAATATGTGCGTCCCAGGACGCACTAATTCAAAAAGCTATCAGCACCACTGCCTAACCTCCGCACAAATGATACAGAGTCAATTTCTGTTATAGGTGATATACCCTATTGACCAATGGAATGCGCCGACAGGTTACTATAAATATCAGGGATAATTGTGGCTTAGCAGTAAGCCAATGCGAGTGCCAATAACCCTGTTCGTTGGGCGTAATTTCCACATCTCTCTATTGTATTTGTCTAGTTTCTGTTAATACATTTTTCTACATTTGTTACCTGTCGTTTTGTTCTTATTTGACCACTTAAAACCTCACAACAATTTCTTAAGTGAAGTTTAACAGGATTAAATTCAGAGTTTCCCTTCTCCTAGACCGGTTGCCTAACTAAGGCTAAAGAGTTCACCCAGTCCTATTATTTTCCTATCGCTGGAGAGAGAATAGTTGGATTCGTACCATTCTCAAAATTAATAGCGCTATTCTCAAATTTAATAGTTGGATTCGTACCTTTCTCAAAATTAATAGCGCTATTCTCAAATTTAATATGGGAAATGCAAGCAGCCTCATCAAGGATTTGAACTCGTCTCTCTGTGTCCATTTTCTATGACAGTAACCATTACACCACTCTTTTCTACTCATTAAATATCATTATAAAATCTCGAGCTAGAAAGTCTTCATTTTTTCTCGTACAAGCCTAAAGCAAAAAACAAAAACTTTTAATCTCAAAGAATATGTCAGTATTTCTATTTTACAACCATTATATTAGAGAAGAACTTTGAAAACAACAGACATATCTTATTATAATGGAGATTGTGTGTTTGTCTGTCTGTAACCGAAACTATATTACTATACAAGTCACAATTAGCATAGTTATTTATATCACATGCTCCATGATTTTATTTTTATTTAAACATCAATGAATAATAAAATTGCTTCACCTTTTTATTAGTGTTGTCCATATCTACATACAAATAACATGCTATTGTATTTATATATACAAAAAATAGCGGTTTGCAGTGTGAATGGGAAGGCTAATTTGCATATTGATCTTAAAATGTGATTTTAATAAATATATGCTTAGCATCATTGATTTCTAATTGTTTGGTTATATCTTATTGAATATGAGCAAAAATCTCGGGGATAAATCTTAAAAGAAATCCATTAACAAGAAGAAATAACTGTAATATCATTCTTTACTTCCTATTTTAACTAAATAGTTAAATAAGGAAAATTTACCAATGAAAGGCGGGAGTAAGGGAAAATGATGGAAGAGTTAGTTTCAAAGTTGTTCTATTTTTCAATCATACCCCCTCTGTTCCAAATCTTTTTATCTGCATTCTTATTCAGTTTCATTAGCCTTTCTAATTTAATATGATATTTTATTATATCAAAACTGAAATACTTGCACCCGGAAGGTGCATATATTTGCTAGTGTTATTAATTAATGTTGTTTTTATTGGCTTATATTGCAATATTTTAATCTGTATAAGATCATTATCAAAACCTGTATAAACCTGTATATCTGTATATCTGATGATGATTTTATACAGATTGAAATATTGCAAGCCAATATTATATTATAAGCCAATAAAAACAACATTAATTGATAACAACTGTGTGTTTTTCAAATTTCTTCTCCAATATACTGTCGGATTCACTTCATTATTTTAACTAGCAAATATATGCACCCTCCAGGTGCAAGTATTTAATGTAATATATTATATTATATTAGAAAGGCTAATGAAACTAAATAAGAATGCGGATAAAAACATTTGAAACAGAGGTGAGTATAATAGAAAAATAGAATAATTGAAGCTTACTCTTCCTTCAATCCCATCGTTCATTGACAAATTTTCCTAATTTAACTATTTAGTTAAAATAAGAAGTAAAGAATAAAATTGCAGTAATTTCTTCTTGTTAATGAATTTCATTTAAGATTTATTGAAGAGATTTTTGCTCATATTCATTAATATAAAACCAAACAATTAAAAATTCATAATACTAAGCACATATTTATCAAAATCAAATTTTTGATATCAATATGCAAATTAGCCTTCCCATTAACACTGTAAACCGCTATTTTGTTGTATATATAAATACAATTGCATTTTATTAAAATGCAAATAAGTCCATATTATAAAAGACTATTTTATTAGTAATTGAGGTTTGAATAAAAATAAAATCATGGAGAATGTGATGTAAATATCTAAGTGACTTGAGTAGTGATATAGTTTCGGTTACAGACAGACAAACATCAATCGGCTAGTCACGTCAAGCCCTAGTACCTATATGATATTCCCAACCCTATTGCCCTTATGGCAAGCCCCAACCCCTTTTTTATCATATGGGTGCTGGAAGGCGGTGGCTGCAGGTCTACATGTCCTGGGAATGACGTTAAACTCTGATGGTGAGGTTCCAGTTTTGGAGGTTTGGGGAATGTGGAGCGCCCCTTCATCACCATTGCTCCCTGGTCCACTCTGACCCGGAGTGGTAGTACCTGTTAGGGTCCTATCTATGGGGTAAATAGAAAAATGTATCTATAAAAAAATTGTATTATCCATTAAGAATGAATTTATTTCAAAACTTTATCGGCATTAAATGACCCACTGAGGTTGATATGCCGTAAAACAAAACAAACCAAACCAAAGACAGACAGACAAATACACGATCTCCATTATAATAAGATTTATACAACCAAGTAATCTAAATAAATTATAATTAATTCCTGATCTAGTAGGTACCCACTGCATTTCATAGTATAGTGGTTGTTGGTGGGCCGACACGTTGTGTTTTACCTCTGTGTGTAATTTGAAAACCATACATATGAACGTGCAGGTTTGTTTATAATTCAGGATCTTATGTTTTATGAGTTAAGCATGTTTTATATACCTGTTGTATCGCGAGGTGCAAAGATACACAGATGAATGTTGTGCTTAACACATTTATTAAGCACCATCATCCGGTGCTAAACGGACACATTCAAACACAGAACAAATAAGTACAAATAATTAACAAGACAAAGAGGAGGGTCAGTTTGGCATAGCTAACGCAGCAAAGACAGTTTGAATATTATTCAGCTACTTTACTCGTAGGCTATTTTATGACTATGAGCCAGTTCATCTGGTAGAGTGCTGAAGAGGTGTTAACTACTCTTTAGCAATACCCCTTGTTCTATTTAATCTTATTTTGATAGAACAGATAATAAAAACAATTAATGAATAGATTAATTTTATTCATTTCTTCATGTAATTTTCATGTTACATACTGGCACCAAATCGTATATGTTATATACTGCTTCTTTTTCACGACGCTAAATCGTGTACGTTAGTACTGGGGTCTTCTCTGTGCCCAAAGCGATGTATGTTAGTAGTCAGCTACTACCGACTACTGGACTTCAATAAACAACAGACACGTATGTACAAAGAGAGGACCCTTCTTTATTTTCTTCGGTGAGTGGGTGGTGAAGGCGCAGAGCTTACAATGAGTGCCCAAGGGGTGTTTGCTGACGGGAGACGTGAAGTGTCCTTTTTGGCTGCTGGCTGGCGTCTCTGTGTGTCGGCTCGAATCTTCTCGCCTTGATAGGTACGCCTCCGCATCTTTATCTTTTGATCTGATAACGGACATTTGTTATATGTTTCTTCATCTTCTCCCTGCTTCCTTGACTGGAAACCTTCTCTTCCGTTTTTTAAACTTTTTTGTTCGCTTTTACCGGGAAAAGGTCCTTTGTCATTTTTTTCGTCTTTTCCTTGTTTAATTTAACCGGAAATTCCTATTTCCGTGTGTACAGTATACAGCATAATATTTTATTCAATTATTCTTTATAAGATAAAGAACACTATTCCTGTGTATACAAGAATGGTATTCTTTCTTTATTATGTAATATATAGAAAAGTAATGTACGTTTTTATGTTTGTCTATTCTATAAATAATTTGCACTTATGAATCCCTTTGAATTAACAATCTGTAGGATTTAGTTATACAAACATTTCGTTATTCAACTGTATTGTAAGTTGAATTTTTTCTGAGAATGTTATATTCTATGAATTAGCAAATATATGCACCCTCTGGGTGCAAGTATTTAAGTTTTAATGTAATAAAATATTATATTAAATTTGAAAGACTAATGAAACTAAATAAGAATGTAGATGAAATTGAAACAAAGGGGGCTATAATAAAATAAAATAGAACAACTGAAACTTACTATTCCATCACTCCCGTCTTTAATTGCTATATTTTCCTAATTCATCTTTTTAGTTAAAATAGGAAGTAAAGAATAAAATTACAGTTATTTCTTCTTGTTGATAAATTTCTTTTAATATTTATCCCCGAGATTTTTGCTCATATTCGTTAAGATAAAACCAAACAATTAGAAGTCAATAATACTAAGCAAATATTTATTAAAATCAAATTTTTAATATCAATATGCAAATTAACCTTCCCGATCACACTGTAAACAACTAATTTGTTGAATATATAGATATACATGCATGTTATTATTATGTAGACGCGCCCAACGGGGTGGGGGTCCAGTGGCTTCGGCCCTGGATCTTTACAAGTTAATAGCGTCGATCCCAGGGGGCTATCCCCCCAGGCAATACCTGCCCCCTTAATTTAAAGGGCTGGGTTTATTGCTCAGCGCCTGAGGTGCCCTCCTTGTGGTGGAATGCCTAAGGGATCGACGCAATTTTTGTTCTTTCCTACCCATGAGCTTCGGCTTGTAGGTGAGCCCACGTTAAAACGAGGCCTTCTGCCCAGCCCATACAAGTGGGGTATGAGGCAAATACCTGTAGATATGCCCAACAGTATTAATAATGTAAACATTTTAAAAAAATTAATAATTGAGGTTTAAATAAAAACAAAATTGGGACTTGAATAGTACTATATTTTTTTTAATAAAAATAAAATCATGGGACGTAAATAACAAAGGGAATTGTAGATTGAATAACATAACAATAGCATAATCTTTACAGATCATTGCCGTCCCTCACAATCCCACAACTCCACCACCAGAACCCTTCCTTGCATGAGCCCTCAAATGACTCATCAAACCTGCTGCAGATCCATAAAGTTTTGATGCAATTGTTATGTTAATTCAATCTACAATTCCTTTGGTTATTTACGTCCCATGATTTTATTTATTAAAAAAAATATAGTAACTATTCAAGTCCCATTTTGTTTTTTATTTAAAACTCATTATTAATTTTTTAAAAAGTTTACATTTATTAATACTGTTGGGCAATCCTAGCAGGTATTTGCCTCATAACCCCACTTGTATGGGCCTGGGCAGAAGGCTCGTTTTAACGTGGGCTCACTACAAGCCGAAGCTCATGGGTAGGAAAAGAACAAAAATTGCGTCGAGTCCCTTAGGCATTCCACCACAAAGGAGGGCTGACCGTCAGCGCTGAGCAATAAACCCAGCCCTTTAAATTAAGGGGGTCAGGTATTGCCTGGGGGGAATAGCCCCCTGGGATCGACGCTATTAACTTGTAAAGATCCGGGCCGAAGCCAACTGGACCCCCACCCCGTTGGGCGCGTTCTACAATAATAATAACATGCATGTATATCTAGTATATTCAACAAATTAGTTGTTACAGTGTGATCGGGAAGGTTAATGCGAAAATTGATTTAAAATTTGATTTTAATAAAATTTGCCTTAGTATTAATTTGACTTTAAATTGTTTTGGTTTTTATCTTAACGAATATTAAGCAAAAAATCTCGGGGATAAATATTAAAAGAAATTTATCAACAAGAAGAAATACTGTAATTTTATTATTTACTTCCTATTTTAACTAAAAAGATGAATTAGGAAAAATATAGCAATTAAGACGGGAGTGAGGGATAGTAAGTTTCCAGTTGTTCTATTTTATTTATTATAGCCCCTTTGTTTCAATTTCATCTACCATTCTTATTTAGTTTGCATTAGTCTTTAATTTAATATAATATTTTTATTACATTAAAACTTAATACTTTGCACCCAGAGGGTGCATATATTTGCTAATTCATAAGAATTATAAATTTCTCAGAAAAAATTCAATTACAAACAGTTGATACGAAATGTTTGTATAACTAAATCCTACAGATTGTTAATTCAAAAGGGATTCATAAGTGCAAATTATTTATAGATAGACAACATAAAAACGTACATTACTTTTCTATATATTACATAATAAAAGAAAGATACCATATCTTGTATACACAGGAATAGTGTTCTTTATCTTATAAAAGAATAATTGAATAAAAATATTATGCTGTATACTGTACACAGACGGAAATAGGAATTTCCGGTAAATTAAAACAAGGAAAAGACGAAAAAAATGACAAAATGGACCTTTTCCGGTAAAAGCGAACAAAAAAGTTTAAAAAACGGGAGAGAAGGTTTCCAGTCCAAGGAAGCAGGGAGAAGATGAAGAAACATAAATAACAAATGTCCGTATTATCAGATCAAAAAGATAAAGATGCGAGGCGTACCTATCAAGGCGAGAAGATTCGGAGCCGGACACACAGAGACGCAGCCAGCAGCCAAAAGGACACTTCCACGTCTCCCGTCAGCACAACACCCCTTGGCACTCATTTGTAAGCTCTCGCCTCACCACCCACTCACCGAAGAAAATAAAGAAGGTCCCTCTTTGTACATACGTGTCTGTGTTTATTGAAGTCAGTAGTCGGAGTAGCTGTACTACTAACATACAATCGCTTTGGGCACAAGAAGACCCAGTTACTAAACGTACCGATTTAGGCGTCGTGAAAAAGAGCAGTATAATAACATATACGATTTGGTGCCAGTATGTAACATGAAATTACATGAAGAAATGAAATAAAAATTAATCTATTCATTAATTGTTTTTTATTATCTGTTCTATCAAAATAAGATTAAATAGACAAGGGGTATTGCTAAAGAGTAGTAACAACTCTTCAGCACTCTACCAGATGAACTGGCTATAGTCATAAAATAAGCCTACGAGTAAGTAGCTGAATAATTATTCCAACTGTCTTTTGCTGCGTTAGCTATTGGCCAACTGACCCTCCTCTTTGTCTTGTTAATTATTTGACTTAATTTGTTCTGTGTTTGAATGTGTCCGTTTAGCACCGGTGAATGGTGCTTAATAAATGTGTTAAGCACAACATCATCGTGTATCTTTGCACCCGCGATACAAGCAGGTATTATAAACAGCTAACTCATAAAACATAAGATCCTGAAATTATAAACAAACCTGCACGTTCATATGTATGGGTTTCAAATTACACACAGAGGTAAAACACAACGTGTCGGCCACCAACAACCACTATACTTGAATCAGTGGGTACCTCTAGATCAGGAAATTATATATTTAAATTAGATTACTTGGTTGTATAAATCTTATTATAATGGGAGAAAATTCCGGTTGGGATTTTTGTCTGTCTGTCTTTGGTTTGGAGTTTGTTTTGTTTTCCGGTTCCTACGTGGGATCATTAATGCCGATAAAGTTTTGATAAATTATTCTTAATGGATAATACAATTTTTTATAGATACATTATTTCTATTACCCATAGACTAGGAACCCTAACAGGTACTAACCACTCCGGGTCAGAGTGACCAAAGGGAGCATGGCTGATGAAGGGGCCTCCACATTCCCCAAACCTCCAAAAACTGGAACCTTAGAGTTTGTTTTACCAGACATGTAAGACCTGCAGCCACCGCTTCCAGCACCATATGAAAAAAAGGGGTTGGGGCTTGCCAATAAGGGCAATAGGGTGATCATATAGGTACTAGGACTGAGATGATAGCCGTGGGTTGTCTGTCTGTAACCGAAACTATATCACTCTCAAGTCCACTTAGATATTTACATCACATTCTCCATGAATTTTATTTATTCACCTCAATTACTAATTAGTCTTTTATAATATGGGACCTTATTTGCATTTTAATAAAATGCAATTGTATTTATATATACACAAAATAGCGGTTTTACAGTTGTTAATGGGAGGCTATTTGCATATTGAATATCAAAAAATTTGATTTTGATAAATTGTGATTAGTTATTATGATTTTAATTGTTTGGTTTTATATTAATGAATATGAAGGCAAAAATCTCTTCATAATCTTAAAATGAAATTCATTAACCAAGAAGAAATTACTGCAATTTTAATTCCTTTCCTTCTTATTTTAACTAAAATAGTTAAATTAGGAAAATTTGTCAATGAACGATGGGATTGGGTAGCTTCTTCTTTAATTCTATTATACTCACATGTTTCTTGTTTTACACTTCTATTTAGTTTATTAGCCTTTCTAATATAATATAATATATTACAGTTAAATACTTGAACCGGAAGGGTTGCATATATTTTGAGTGATAAAATATGAAGTGAATCGACGTTTTGGGAAGAAATTTTGGGTTGTTATTAATGTGTTTTTATTGGCTATAATATAAATATTGGCTTGCAATATTTCAATCTGTATAAAATCATCATCAATATACAGATATACAGGTTTATACAGTTTTGATAATGATCTTAATACAGATTAAAATTTGGCATTATAAGCCAATAAAAACAACATTAATTAATAACACTAGCAAAATTATGCACCTTCCGGTGCAAAGTAAATTCAGTTTTGATATAAAAAATATCATATTAAATTAGAAAGGCTAATGAAACTGAAATAAGAATGCAGATAAAAAGATTTGGAAACAGAGGGGGTATGATTGAAAAATAGAACAACTTGAAAACAACTCTCCATCATTTTCGCCTTACTCGCCGCCTTTCATTGGTAAATTTTCCTTAATTACTATTAGTTTAAAATAGGAAGTAAAGAATGATATTAAGTTATTCTTCTTGTTAATGATTTTCTTTTAAGATTTATCCCGAGAATTTTGCTCATATTCAATAGATATACCAACAATTAGAAAATCGAATGATGCTAAGCATAATATTTATTAAAATCACATTTTAAGATCAATATGCAATTAGCCTTCCATTCACACTTGCAAACCGCTAATTTTTTGTATATATAAATACAATAAGCAATGTTATTTGTTATGTAGATATGGACAACACTATAAAAAGGTGAAGCAATTTTATGTATTCATTGATGTTTAAATAAAATAAAATCATGGAGGCTGTGATATAAATAACTATGCTAATTGTGACTTGTATAGTAATATAGTTTCGGTACAGACAGACAAACACACCAATCTCCATAATAATAAGGATATGTCTGTTGTTTTCAAAGTTCTTCTCTACTATATAATGTTGTAAATAGAATACTGACATATTCTTTGAGATTAAAATTTTTGTTTTTTGCTTTAGGCTTGTACGAAGAAAAAATGAAGAACTTTCTAGCTCGAGATTTTATAATGATATTTAATGAGTTAGAAAAGAGTGGTGTAATGGTTACTGTATAGAAAAATGGACACAGAGAGACGAGTTTCAAAATCCTTGATGAGGCTGCTTGCCATTTCCCATATTAAATTTGGAAATAGCGCTATTAATTTTGAGAAAAGGTACGAAATTCCAACTATTAATATTTGAGAATAGCGCTATTAATTTGAGGAATGGTACGAAATCCAACTATTCTCTCTCCAGCGATAGGAATAAATAGGACTGGTGAACTCTTTAGCCTAGTTAGGCAACCGGTCTAGGAGAAGGGAAACTCTGAATTTAATCCTGTTAAAAACTTCACTTAAGATTTGTTGGTGAAGGTTTTAAGTGGTCAAATAAGAACAAAACGACAGGTAACAAATGTAGAAAAAAT
Source organism: Doryteuthis pealeii (assembly GCA_023376005.1). Taxonomy (NCBI): domain Eukaryota; kingdom Metazoa; phylum Mollusca; class Cephalopoda; order Myopsida; family Loliginidae; genus Doryteuthis; species Doryteuthis pealeii. Next base: position 3,664,867 of record CM042151.1, read on the forward strand.
GTATTAACAGAAAACTAGACAATACAAATAGAGAGATGTGGAAAAATTACGCAACGAACAGGGTTATTGGCAAACTCGCATTTGGATTACTGCTAAGCCAACAATATTCCTGATATTTATAGTAACCTGTCGGCGCATTCCATTGGTAATAGGGTATATCACCTATAACAGAAAATTGACTCTTGTATATTTGTGCGGAGGTTAGGCCAGTGGTGCTGATAGCTTTTGAATAGTGCGTCCTGGGACGCACATTTTGCCTTGAATGCGTTCCAGGAAATGTATGGGTTCTAATAACAGTTTTTTTAATAGATTTAGGGTTTTTAATTCATGATCTAGGGAAACAACTAAAAACCGTCTAACTCCTACCTTGTGGACCTAATCCTGTGGAATCTCGTTTCCTAAGAACTTTGAAACGTATTTACAAGTTAGCTTGAAAGGTAAGGGAAAGAAAAAGAAAAACTATGGATACGGTTTTAATTGCGTCGTTTTCCGTATTTTTGTGCGTCAGGGACGGCAGGAGACGTACTTATTCAAACATCTCTTGTAGGTAAATTTTGTAAATATATTCAGCTATTTTGGGTGAGGCTAATATGTCGGGTGGTGAGGGAAACACATGAGCAGAAGTCGAATTCTCTGAAGTCGTGGAAGCAGGAAAGAAAATTATAACCGCACCGCCGAGGAGAGTCCTTTCTCAGATCCTAGTTTCCTCTCCTGTTTCACACCAAAGAGAAACAAAGAGGCCTGATCACGAGATCCGTGATATTAATATATATATATACTGTTATGCCATAGTGCCTTCTTCACTGGCACTAAATAATTATAATGTTGATACCTTCTTTCTTTATATTCTATTCTTTGCGCGTCTTTAGTATTCTGAATCGTCTTTGGTATTTTCTTATCATCTATGCTGATTGGTCTGGGCATCTTCTAAGATCTTGCGTCTGGAGTGACTTGGGGATTTCGGTCTGGAATTTCTGTTAGGGATTTTCTCTATAGAAGCCCTGTGTCATTGTTAAGTTTTTAGAATAAATAAACAACAACACTTCGATTTAATTGATGTTATTTATTTTCAATCCCAAACCCAGACATCTGCTAACTAACATAGCGCGCGTGAGTTCCAGTTTTAGGCAGGAACCTAAAATGGCCGACCTGCTCTGCCTGACGTCTACTCAAACTGGGGGACTCCAAAAAGTCCTACGTGACTTCACATATTTGGCGGGCTTCTGCAATTTTCATGGAAGGGCACGGCTATGATATGAAAGGGTCATCCCCTCAGAATTACAGGGGATTGACAATAATCTTAATGCAACCGCATAGATTATTTCAAGTACTGGGGGTACAGAAAGCAAATGCCAAACCCCACTTCCACGTGGCTCGGTGGACATTTTTAAATATCGTGACCTAAGTCAAAGGAGTTAATGACATGCAAGGGGCAAGTAAAGAGGCTTGAAACTTTGGAGCTAGCACGGTGGAACTATGATTTATGGAACAAACAATTGGATTCCTTCAGTTTTCCGACTGCAAAAAATACCAACGGATTTGATACCGTAACGTGAGGAGACTGAAATCACTAATAGAGTGGGAAGGGGCGGGTTAGCTCAGTCGGTAGAGTGTTTGCTAGAAACCACAGGTTCCTAGTTCGATACCCGCCCCTCGCCAACTCAGCGTATGAGTAGAAACAGGGATCTAGAATAGAGAGAATAGAGAAGAGTAGAATAGAAGACGATAGAGATAAAATTATATGTGTCCAAGAAGGAAGGGGGAAGAGGTCTTGCCCAACATAAGAGGAATGCGTAGAACCACAATCCAACAACTTGAAGATTAACACAAGAAAAGAGCAAAACAAACTACTTATGGCGGCCAACAATAATAGAGGCGACCGATGGACAATCAGAAAAACAACAAGACTAGAAAATATATTTATTTTCCATCGGTAGATTTTTTGCAAGTAAGCTATCAACATACATGCGAAGTACGCAAATCTCAAGTAATACATAAAAAGGAAAATAAAGAAAAAGAACGATAACCATTACACAACGAGTGTCTCTTTCTATTTCTCTGAATTTTTGAGTGGAGCTTGATAATTAGTATTATTTGATTATTTGTCCTCATCATTATGACAACTTTTAAGCCTATGTTCCCTCCGGCATTTTTCAGGTATTTCTTGTCGGAGTCGGAAGTCTTCTCGAACTTCTTTTTGACTCGGAGCTTCTCAAACTTGGGAACCTTCCTGTCGAACTCGGGGAAACTTCTTGTCGTAATCGGGAGCCACCATGGAACTTTGAACCCAACCATTTATTCAATTCCACGCGTTATCCTGTTCTCCATCTCAAATTTTCAAACTTTAAGCTAATTTCCCTCAACAAACGGTAACGATATGGAATAAATATTTTGTGAATATATATATTCTGCTAACCATAGTTTTGGGTACAGGTGCTAATCTGTTTAATATATTCTATGTACTGCTGCCCCTTACCAGGATTGAACCTGTAGTCTAGAGATAACTGTCACTTAGAACTGTCTTATTCTATGTTACTTATATAGATCTCGTAGGAAGCGCGTGGTGTAATGGATAAGTCATGGGAAATGGACTCGTCACCCGAGTTCAAATCCTGGACGTGGTAACTGCATTTCACTTTGCGCTAATACCTTGGGAAAGGTAGAATTCTACTCTCCTTCCAGCTATGGGTAAATAGTAGGGCAGACTGGACTCTTTAACCTTGGTTAGGCAACTGGTCTAGGATAAGGAAAACTCTGAATTCAAACCTGTTAAACTCCACTTAAAGAAATTGACCTTGTGTCACATCCTGCTTCGTGCGGAGGGGTTGGTAAATATATATATAGATCTCGTAGCGAAATTTATTCTATCTCTTCCATAGTCGAAAATCATACCCAGACAATAGATTGACTTTTGTTGGTAGATCATTGCAAGTCGGCCAGTCACAACTTCCGATGACGCACATCTCAAGGAATACAAAAAAAAAGGAAAAGAAAGGAAAAAGAAATAGAGAGAGGAGGGTGGGTTGAATATGCGAGCGAGGAGAACACCTGTCGGCCTTCTGACAGCTGTTAATTGATCGGCAAATTGATATTGACACCTGGAACTCATTAAGGCCGACCGAGCTAACGCGTTAATCAACTGGCCGAACAGCGTCCACTCTTTCTTGCAGACCAGCCTCTCCTCTCCAACCTCTCCAGCCTACCACCAAACCCTTTTCTTCTGATTCAACACTGTTTTTCCAGCACTCTATTCCAACCAAGCCGGGACCTCCTACGTCATCCAAGTTTAGTCTGGCCAGTTGCCATGGTGACAAAGAGCTGTCCAATCAGTGTAAGCCAGCTGCGACACTCAAGACAGCTGATTACAGAAATCACAGTCTAGTCCCTCAAGGTTATTGCTCAGCAGTCGAAGGACTGACGTAGTAGGGAAAGGTTCTGGTTACCCTTCAAGGAGTATTTATAGATATAAGTAAAAAGTAAAGTCGGTATCAGCCAGGCGGCCTAAAGTCGGTATCAGCCAGGCAACGAGGGAGTCTATCCCCTTTTCAATAGCACTAGACCAAGGAGATTGTTTTGACGTCTGAGGTGGAGCGCCACACCTACCATCAGCTCCTTACTTTACCGCCCAGTTCCCTGTGCTACTCATACGCTGTTGGCGGGGACCGGTATCGAACTAGGAACCTTGTGGTTTCTAGCCGAACGCTCTACCGACTGAGCTAACCCGGCCCCTATTTATAGATATAAATCTGTTTTATTAAGAAACAATAAAAATTAGATTTATTTGTCAAGAACCTACAATAGTTGATGATCTAGAGGAACTTAACATCACATTTTCTTTTTTCAAAAAATGGCCTGAAAAAATTTCTTGCATGTTTTATATGCATCATAGGAAATTGAATTGATAACCTGAATTCAAATTCTGAATCAGCAGTCCATGACACACAACCCTCCACCTAGACCCTTACTTAATTTTTAAAGTTAACTAGAATTTTCAAAGTTGCAAACTATCAGGCATCATTAGATCCGTTAGGGGCTTGCTAAAAATACGAAATTCAATGTTATTTTATTAATTTTCGATAGTGTTACACATTTTTTTTTGTTTTCTAATAACGTGTTTGGAAGAAAAAAATGCCATTCAAACTCCGATTTCGAAAATTTCCCCAAACTTTTCCAACGTAACAACTATCAGGTAATATGTACGGGCATGGCCCCTAACTGAAAACAACAGTTGGAATGTTAATTTCATAGTTTTAAGGGGTCTGGCAGGCGTTTTTAAGTTTTTTTTAACATGCCTCAAAACAAACTGAAAAATGCCGTTTGGACGTGTTTTTCATTAATTTTGAAAGCTAAATTTTGAGTATATGAATTTAAACAACATTTTTAAAGTTAACCAAAATTTTCAAACTTGCAAACTATCAGGCATCATTAGACCCGTTAGGAGCTTGCTAAAAATACCAAATTCAATGTTATTTTATTAATTTTCGATAGTGTTACACAGCTTTTTTTTGTTTTTTTAATAACGTGTTTGGAAGTAAAAAAAAGCCCTTCAAACCCCGATTTCGAAAATTTCCCCAAAAGACCATCTCCAATCAATCTGTTGATCACGTCAAGCCCTAGTACCTATATGATTGTCCAAACCCTATTGCCCTTATGGCAAGACCCAACCCTATTTATCATATGGGTGCTAGAAGGCAGTAGCTGATGGTCTGCATCTTCATGGAATGCCGTTAAACTCTATCTGAAGGTGAAGTTCCAGTTCTGAACGTCTGGAGAATGTGGAGCACCCCTTCATCACCATTGCTTCCAGGTCCACTCTGACCCGGAGTGGTAGTACCTGTTATGTTCCCATCTATTAAACAGAACATTTTCTTTCAAACTATTGCTATGAATCTTTCAAACCTTTTTCCAGCATTAACTTTAACATCATGATGGCGTTTTCAGTATAGCTGGGTGGTTGAAACTTTGGGCTCGATGCAAGTTCATCTAACGAAGTACTTACATTTTTTTTTTGGGGGGGGTTGTTTGCTAACAACTTGTTATGTGTCCCGACCCGATTGCCCTTATGGCAAACCCAACCATTTTTATCATATGGGTGTTAGTGTTATATACTCATTCCTGGTCGAATATATAAACGGGGGGGAGGATTCTCTGATGGTACCATTGCTAAACTAACACACAAATGCAAAACTTATACTCCGACAGTGTAGGGCGCCGAACCTAGAGCAAGACAGTATAATATATATATATATTATATATATATATATATATATAATATATATATGAATAGTGAATGAATAAATGAGAAAGTATTTGCATGGAAAGGTGCTCAATGCTAATAAAGCAGAGCAGATTATAATTAATGTTGATATTATGATTTCACACTCATAACTTCAAGTTTCTTGGTAGTCCAATCATCAGATGAGAAGTGGTTGAGATGTCAAAAACCAGTCGTGAAATGGTAAAAATCAAATTGTTTAGCGTTTATATGCAGCGTTTTTCACGCGATGGGAAATGTAAAGCTAAAAATTGTTTTTTTTTTAACTGTGGCTTGTTTAACGTTTATGTGACGTGGATTGTATTCACGTGATGTGATGTCATGACGTTAAATTTGTATTTAAAAACATTATAATCAAACAAACTTGCATTGGTGTTAATGCACGCGGTGTTCAGATGAATTTTTTATATATATATATATATATATATATATATATATATATATATATATATATATATATATATATATAGAGATTTATCCAAAACTTTGTAGTAAGTAAGGGATGATTCTATATGTGATTTCTAAAATACACTGTATTAATATTGATGATCCAGTATGTATAAATACAGTGAATCTTTAAATCACTGAAGAGAGCTCAATGTATAATAAACATTTTGATTTATTACAGAGCAATATATATAATATATATATATATATTATATATATATATATATATATATATATAAGATAGATAGATAACCAGATTGTTCCTATCTATCTACTTATCTACCTATCTATTTTTCTATCTACTACTGTTCTTGTCTATCTATCTATCTATCCATCTATCTTAGCATGGTCCCATCTATCTATCTATCTATCTATATATATTATATATATATATATCTATTTATCTAGGTAATTTTATAACAAATGAAAAAACACAAGTTTCATTGACGGGTGATATCTAATAAGCGGATGCTGCAGCATTTCGACTTGTTTAATTAACCTTCGTCAGGCCCTAGTCTCAATTCATTTCTCAGGAACACCGATAGTAGTAAGACTGGGGTACTTACTGCTTGCATAATTCCCCAAATAGGTAAAAAGGGGCTCCTTAGCCTTGGACAGCAACCCATCTAAGCCAAGAAAAAATCCGACTCAAAACCTCTGCAGGCTTTATGGAAAGGCTAGGGGAGTAAATCCCGTAAACAAATCAGGAGCCGAAGTCTCTCAGGTTGTGTGACGCTGAAATACAGTGCTACCCAGAAACTCCTGCGACACTACCGTTGCCAAACTGTATTGGTACCTTACCTTATCTTTGGATCACAGCGGCAGTATGGAGAGGGGGGATTTGCTATATGGGCAGCAGCTTATCCTCCATATGTACCCGCCCAGTCTATGTAGTTCAAAGACGAAAAAAACTTTGACACTACTCCATCGTCTCTCGTAGACGAAAGGCTTAAACCAACCAACCAACCAACCAACCAGCATCATAATGACATTTTCTCTAATAGCTGGGTGTTAATTTTCACCTTTACTTGGCTAAATTCCTAGCAAATAAGGCAATTAGAGTAACCTCCCTTGACTTTCACTTTGAAACAAGCCGGTAGGCATTTTGAAAGTCTCCGTACAAAATAAACAAATCTCAGAAACTTTTTCGAAAACAATACAACTGCATGCTTTAAAACAAAATATCATAAAATGCGTTCTTAATAACAATTAATTTCATTTCAGATAATGCGCACGCACACTTTTATGCTAGGAATTTAGTCAACTGACCTTCACTTTGAAACAAGCCGGTAGCGATTTTGAAAGTCTCCGTGCGAAATAAACAAATCTCAGAAAATTTTTCGAAAACAATACAAGTGCATGCTTTAACACAAAAATATCATAAAATGTGTTTTTAATAACAATTAAGTTTATTTCAAATCATTTTATGCTAGGAATTCAGCCAACTGACTTTCACTTTGAAACAAGCCGGTAGCCATTTTGAAAGTATCCGTGCGAAATAAACAAATCTTAGAAACTTTTTTCGAAAACAATACAACTATATGCTTTAACCGAAAAATATCATAAAATGTGTTCTTAATAACAATTAAGTTCATTTCAGATAATTTTATGCTAGGAATTTTGTCAACAGACTTTCACTTTGAAACAAGCCGGTAGGCATTTTGAAAATCTCCGTGCGAAAGAAACAAATCTTAGAAACTTTTTTCGAAAACAATACAACTTTATACTTTAACACAAAAATATCATAAAATGTGTTCTTAATAACAATTAAGTTAATTTCAGATAATGCGCACGCACAATTTCATGCTAGGAATTTAGCCAACTAAAGGTGAAAATTACCATCTAATGAAGTACTTACAGTTTTTTGGTTTGTTACTAACAACTAGTAATGTGTCCTGACCCTATTGCCCTTATGGCAAACCCTAACCATTTTTATCATATGGATACTAGTATTATCTAATCGTTCCTCGCCGAGTATATAAATAGGGGGGGGAGAGCTCTCTGGTACATAACGGAGGAGGGAGAGAGAGGAGAGAGAGAGAGAGAGAGAGAGAGAGAGAGAGAGGATTCCTACTATGAAAAGCTTCATTCATGCCTTTATTTAAATACGGTTAACATCTCTGCCCCCCCTCTTTCATAGTTGCTCCCAGTGCCTCTGTCATGCGAAGGATGCTCCCTTTAAAAGTCAACTCTCTGCGCGTGTCAAACGCCATGCACGATTAGTTCGGGATCTGCTCAATGGTACGAAAATGGCCAAACTCAGCTTGAACTTTTGTGTCAAGAGAAGAGAAAGAAGTCGCAGGGGTTCGACTCCAGTGACTAGGGCAGGTGCGCTTGTGCCGTGCAGAAGCTCGTGCGCTTTCAATGCACCGTGCAGGTGCATTGTCGTGCTGGATGTGGGCATTGCATGAACTGATCCAGATAACCCGTTCACAATATCGGCAACTTCATTAATGGCGATCTCACAGTAATCGTGCACAATTCATCTAATTTATTTGATGTTTGTCAGGGATGGTGCTCGTGAAGGGTTAACTTGACCTCTAATCCGACAAGTCGGCGGGGCTGAGAATATGCAGACTGTATCCCCTGCAATGGGATGAGATCCCCACCCCGAAAAAGAGGTATGTCCTGTGTTATTAAAAAAATATGCGTCTAGAATTAAATATATCCAATTATGTAGTAACACACTTGTTGAAATTAACATGAGGATTACGTTATCTGTATGTAGACTGTATCTTCTGCAATGGGGGCAAGAACCCCCCCCCAAAAAAAAAGGGGGATATCCTGTGTTATTTAAAATAAAACAAGCCTTTAAAATTAAATATACTAGCAAATATATGCATAAGTTTTAATGTAATAAAATATCACATTAGATTAGAAAGGCTGGAGCATATTACCTTTAGGCACCCCTTTTTGATTTCGATTAGGGGTTACGGTTGGGGGTTAGGGGTTAATTTTACAATTTAAAAAAAAACTAAAATTCGTCTGTTAAAACAACTGGATAATGACGGTGTAAATGAAAAAAACATGTCCTTTCTTAATCGAGATCAAAAAGGTGTGCCTAAAGGTCATATGTTCCGAAAGGCTAATAAAACTAAATAAGAATGCAGATATGAAGATTTGTAACAGAGAGGGAGTATAATAAAAAAATATAACAACTGAAACTTACTCTTCCATCACTCCCGTCTTTCATTGCTAAATTTTCCTAATCTAACCATTTAGTTAAAATAATAAAAGTACATCTATTTCTACTTGTTAATGGATTTCTTTTAAGATTTATCCCTGAGATTTTTGGTCGTATTCAATAACATAAAAACCAAACAATTAGAAATAAATAATGCCAATCACATATTTATTAAGATCAAGTTCTTAATATCAATATGCAAATTAGCTTTCCAGTTCACACTGTAAACCGCTATTTTGTTGTATATATAAATACAATTGACTGTTTTTAGTATTAGATGAGGCAAACACAATTTTATTAATAATTGAGGTTTAAATAGAAATAATGTCATGGATAATGTGACGTAAATAGCCAAAGGTTATTGTGACCTATATAGTGGAATAGTTTCGGTAACAGACATACAAACACACAAACTCCATTATATGAAGATCCAATCATGTAGTAACACGCTTCTGGAAATTTAACATGAGTATTATGTTATTTCGGTGTATTTTTTTCTTTTTTCCTTTATTTTTTTCTTAGACTTTAAAAATATAAAAGTAGTCAAATCTCCTTTCAAACTGGAACATTTAATCTGCGTGGTCTTGGCAGCAAAATACACCGCAATCGCTTCTACTGGGATGGTGGCTGTAGAATACGCTGACTGTAACTTGAAACCATATAACTATCGCTTTAGATATGAGTATTTGAAGCCATACATCCAGCCATTCGGCGAGGTTTAGAACACCCTGACTGTATCCTACATCCCACAAAAAGTGGGTGTCCTGGGTAGGACACTGAACTATATCTGATGCTAATGCTCAAGTTCTGGAGATCTGGGGGCAGTGGAGTACATCTTAATTGCCATTGATACCAGTTCCACTAACGTCCCTAACTATTTAATCGCCGATATTGAAAGCCGTTCATTTGCACCTATTCGATACGGACGAACGGATGTGCAACCTGTAAAGTTTTTAAGTGCCATCCTTGGCCAGTTGAAAAAGGGCTTAAAGAAAGTCCTATGTTATGGAATCCTTTGGTGATCCCTTGGTAAGCGTATAAGTCCAATCCTGTGTGTTGGTAAAGGTCTAGTGATTTAATCCTATGTCCGTCGTCCAAGAATGGTACCAACCAGTAGGGACGGTTAAGTATTGTATCAGCCTCAGAGTACTGACAGTCTATAAGTAGGAGCGGAAATCTATCACACACCTTATATACACCGAAAATCTTAACACAACCAAGGACTCTGCTCAACCAAAGGATTCTACCCAACACTAAAGAACACCGAGGAACAACTGAATGATTCTACCCAACACTATACAACACCGAAGAACAACCAAAGGATTTTACCCAAAACTAAGCAACGCCGAAGAACAACCAAAGGATTCTACCCAACACTAAGGAACACCAAGGAACAACCAAGGGATTCTTTAATAAGGATCAGTCTCTGCTTAACATAAGGAATCTCCAATGTAACGTGCTCTCACTTAAAGCCTAAAATGGCCACAAAAATCATAACAGGCCGGAGAGCACATAGACCGAAACATTGTGTATATAACAATACAAATGATGTACTTCTATAAAAGCATTATTGCTACAGTAAGTGCCAGTCGAGCAACCATCCGTAAATTTCAAAATAAAAGAGATAAAAATGTTAATAAAAAAACCTTAGAAATTAAAAAAAATTTTTTTAAAAAAAAACAAACAAAAAACAAAACACTAGAAATAAAAAAAATAAAAAACTAGGAAATTTTTTTTTAAATATATCTTATTATAATGGAGATTGTGTGTTTGTTTGTCTGGAACCGAAACTAAATCCCTACTCAAGTCACAATTCCCTTAGTTATTGACATCACATTCACCATGAATTTATTTTTTATTCAAACCTCGATTATTGATAAAATTGTTATACCATATTAATACTGTTGGATTAATCTACATACAAATAACATGCAAGTATATTTATATATTCAACAAAATAGCGGTTTACAGTGTGAACGAGAAGGCTAATTTGCATATTGATATCAAGAATTTGATTTTAATAAATATATGCTTAGTATTATTGATTTCTAATTGTTTGGTTTTCTCTTAACGAATCTGAGCAACAATCTCGGGGATAAATCTTAAAAGAAATCCATAAACAAGATGAAAGAACTGTAATTTTATTAAATACTTCATAATCTAACTGAATAGATAAATTATGAAAAATGAAAGACGGGAGTGATGGAAAATGATGGAAGAGTGAGATTTAAAGCTGTTCTATTTTTCGATTATACCCCCTCAGTTTATCATTTTCTAAATAGTTTCTAATTTGATACAATATTTTATTACATCAAAACCTAAATACTTGCACCCGATGGGTGTGTAGCGTTAGTTTGTATTCGCCTGTGGAGTTGTCTACCCTTTTTAGTTTGATGATGCCCACCAGGGGCACCACCAGTATTTAAGCGCCGGTTTCAAAGACTTTCGCTCCCTTTATAGTTTCAGCAACTACGAGTCACATGGGGTAGATTCTATCTAAACCCTCTCGTGGGGCTCCGCCCCCCTTACATTACTGTAAGTCCTCACAGCATGGACTATTCCTAGTCTCATGTCTGTGCCTTTTATTGTATATTTGTATCATTCATGAATGTGTCTTATCTTTATTTGTGTACCCCTTACCATGTACTCTGTTTACTATGAACGTTGTATCAACTGTTATCCATGTGCTGTGTTTATTAAATGTTTGTCTATTAACCTTTGTCGGAGTTATTTGTATCCAAAGTATGTATAACTTTAAACCATCCTTACAGGTGCATATATTTGCTAGTAAATATAAAAACAACAACAAAAACACCTGAAAATTAAAAGATTAAAGAAAATATCAAAATTATCAATAGAATAAAATTATAATTCAAAAAAATTAATTATCTATTTGATAATTATTTTTATTAAAAAAAACAGGTCAACGTCTATTCCTTAGATTGTTATGTTGTTTTTGATAGATAAAAATGGCTAATCTTGCATAATTTCATTGTTCGTTATTTTTTTTTTAAACTCTTACAACCAAATGTTTAGAAACAACTTGTCTGTTCGTTCAAATACTTTTGAGAAGCATTGTATATTTACGCAATGAATCCTTCTATCTATCTGCTGGCAATAAATCTGTGTACCCACATTATGAACTTTCTTTTTTGCTGTGGGTGGTGACACCCCCCATTTCCAATATAATGCTCTACATATCCATTCATTCATTCACGTCTGTTTTCTTCTTTTTTTTTTAATTCTTTTTTTTTCTGTTCCTGTCAGAATTCTCATTCAAGGCTCTCCCTTTATTATTCCGTTTCTTCATATCTGAAACTCCCTGGAGACTGATCCATTGACTATACCCAGTTCAGCAGGGTTCGTACTGACAGTCCTTTGTGTAGGGAAACAAATGAAGCCACGTCACTTTCCATACCGCTAAAACTGTTGAAACTCGAGATCATTATATGGTAACAGTGAAATCAAACCGATTCTCACAGGGGCCGTCTTAATGTACATTTAACCAAAAAAAAAAATCTCCATACAAAAAAAGAAAAAAAGAAAAGAAATAAAATAACAACAAAAAAAAAAGCGTGAATGTCTCTTCTGGTAACTGATTATCTGAAATCGCTATCTGTTGGCGGAAATCTGCTTTTTATACTCAGCTAAGCTGAATATGTTCGTGCAAATATTCATGTCGACTCCCTACAATATCGCTAATAAATAAGTACACTCCAACGATCATTCTAATAACAAGTTAGTTTTCTTCAATCAAAGGGCAGATAAGTACCGTATTTGACGGCATATAAGACGTACGGTGTAGCAAGATGGGTATATTATCCTGACTTTTGTGAGCTAGGACTACTATATTAGAAAAGGAGGAAGAAGGAAATAAATAAGAGATGATAAAGGTTTAAAAATAGTGATGAGCCAAAACAGGATGAACGATGATTTGACCGTAGCGTGACCCCAAATGGAGAATTGAGTGCAACCGGAAGTCGGGTGTTGACCGGAAGTCACGTGCTGACGTGGAACGACGAAGAAAAGGACGAGTCTTTTTTTGCTTTCGGACGCGTAGGGGAACGGACGGCCCTTTGGGGTCACAGTAATCAAGTATTCTCTCTCTCTCTCTCTCTCTTTCTCTCTGCCTTTCCTCCTCTCCGATACAACCCACGAGACGAACCTACCCTGGAAATAAAGGCTACCAGTTGTGACTACATATTTCTCGCGTTGTAATTTTTATCACTTGTACTGTGACCAGATATACGACAACGTTACAGATATAGTTTTTAGTGCTCGGAAAAAAAGGAACAACGTTACAACGGGCAGGTTTGTGATTTTCTACTTGAAACCATATAACTGTGTAAAAATCTAGTGGTTATTATTAAATATAAATAATTATTTGCATCTATTAAAAAATGGAGATTCGCTTCCGGTTTTTGTCTGTAACAAAAACTACATCACTGCTACGCCCCATTACTCAAAATCCTATCAACTTTCCAACCAGCAACAGAATACCCGTTATCACCACTACTCCAAGAACATTACTTGAACTCATATAAGTCTGTAGCAAATACCAATAAAATTTGCAACAAGTTCTTGTATTATTTGTCAATACATGTATTAAATTTCCAATGTGTGTTTGTCTTCTTTGTCCGACAATTTGCCTACAACTACGGAGAAATAAGAGCTCCTTCGAACCCCGTAAATACTCTTAATATCATTAAACAATTGTCTCTATTGTCGCTAAAAATATTTCCCAAAACTATTTTTCATTATTTAAAAACTTAACTCATAACATACAATTGTAAAATTAATTGTTTAAGAAAACTTAATTATGTCTATTCCATTCCACTTGCACGTAAAAGAATAGGAGTTAGTCCTATATGTTTATTGTTCATTGACAAAATCAAAAAAAGAAATAAATTATAATCAACAATTAGGATATAAATCTAAATCTATCAATAATCGAGATTCGCTTCCGGTTTTTGTCTGTAACAAAAACTACGTCACTGCTTACGTCACATTACCCAAAATCGTCATAACACAGAATAAATACTCTCAAAATTTGAACATGCAGCATTAGACACTTCTCATTGTTTTTTTAAAACAAGTTTTAATAAATACATGACTGGTATTATATATCTATATAGTTTGTTTTATTTTAATACATATTTAAAGTTTACATTTCAAATTGTTTTATGTTTTAATCCTTTGATGATTTTACTTACTGAGGGTAAAAACTCGCTGACATTGAATTTGTAACTGCCACCCCTCAGGCAATATGTTTCAAAAATCCATTTTTACATCGCCCGGGGGGTGTTTTTTATTTTGTACTAGTATAATTAATTAACATACACATTTCATAAATACACACATAAAAATATTTTTTAAAAATAAAGAATGAAATTGAAATTGATTGAACAACGGAAATCACGTCTCTTCCGCGTGGCGTTCTAACAACCGACGCGACACGTGTTTATAACGTCGAAAACAAAAAACACACAAGACCGCGTCCATTTCAAAAACAGTCTCTGAAGATGAAGATATTTCGAAATTTATCAGACATTGGACATTAATTTTATTTTTTTAAAAATCTATTTTACATCGCCCGGAGGGTGTTTTTTTATTTTGCTAGTCCATATAATTCTTAATATTATACTTAATACTTAAACCTATACAACTATGAGAAGATTATCTGTATTAGATAAGAATACTTGATATCATATAATTGAGCACAAAAATCCCTTAAGAAGCATTTAAACTATGAATATAAAGGGCTATGATCGCATTTCCCTGGCCTCTAGACATGAAATAATCCTAGACGGCTAGATACACCGGTAAAATCAATTATGCACGTGGTGTAATGGTTAGAGTCAACAGAAGTAAGTGAATGGAGAGGCCCTTTGAATTCTGAATTTCTTTAAATTATTCTGGCACTAAAAATTATTTTTTGTTTTGTTTGGTTTGGTTGGGTTTTACGGCATATCAACCTCAGTGGATCATTTAATGCCGATTAAGTTTTGAAATAAATTAATTCTTAATGGATACACAATTCTTTTTATGAATACATTTTTCTATTTAACCCATAGATGGGACTCTAACAGGTACAGCCACTCCGGGTTAGAGTGGACCAGGGAGCAATTGTGATGAAGGGGTGCTCCACATTCCCTAAAACCCCCAAAACTGGAACCTCACCATCAGATAGAGTTTAATGTCATTCCCAGGACATGTAGACCCTCAAACACCGCTTTCAAGCACCCATATGATAAAAAGTGTTGGGGTTGCCATAAGGGCAATAGGGTTGGGGCAATCATATAGGTGCTAGGGCTTGGCGTAACCAGCCGATTGATGGGAGGAGGCCCCTCCGAGCACCCGTCTAGCTTAAGTAAGGATCAAAATGGAGTATTGCAAGTCATGGACTGCTCAACCACCTGGGTTCTATCCTTAAGCATCACGGGTTGCCACCCACGGCCAAAGAGTTAAGTCAAGATTATTTTACTTTTTACATTCTGAACAATAGCAAAGTTCTTAAGTAAACATATCAAATGTTGTTAAGTATAACGTACATTTTCATCAAAATACGTAGTCTTATACTGGCTGAAAAATGGCATTTGGGGGCACTTTGAAGCCCCATATTTCCCCCAATTCTCAAGCGAACTCAACCATCTTTTACTAAGTGACACTCCTCATCAAACTCTAACAGAAAATCATATTAGTTTGGCACTTTATTTGTACACGATATTGGCCATTTTTGCCCATTCTCGGGGTGATTATCAGGCCTCAAAAGTCACCTAAAACTCCGAATTGAGCACTTTTTTCACCATCAGTAAATTCAAGGCATTAGAATCCATGAGAAAAAACAATAAAATCGATAATGTACATTTTCATCAAAATACGTAGACTTATAATGGCTGAAAAATGGCATTTTGGGATCAACTTTGAAGCCCTATATCTCCCCCAATTCTCAAGCGAACTCAACCTCTTTACTATGTGATACTCCTCATCGAACTCTATCAGAAAATTATATAATAACTCAACCATTTTACTATGTGATACTCCTTTAAATTATAAAACTCTCGGTTGAATAGTAACATTATATAAATTTAATTTGTTCTTACAATTTCTAATTTGCTTAGGTTACATATGATGTCTGGGATTGAAAAGGGGATAGACTCCATCGCTGTCTGGCTGATATCGATATTAGGCCGCCCTGATGACTTTTACATATGGCGTACGAAAAAATAATGGAATAATTAAATTAAAAAACCAAAATTTTATAATTCTTTTAAATGTTTCAGTATTTTGTGGGCCAGTCGGTATAAGCTGAAGCAATGCTGTAGTTATTATTAGAGTAGTAATTTTACTTTTTGTCTCTCTTGTTAAAATAGTCGCTTATTAGCTTTGTTGTCTAATTTGACTAGATCTGTATACTTATTGTAGTCAAATATAGATAAGAAAAGAACACTCACATCAAAGAAATAATACTAGGGATCAAAATACTGAAGTAAATTTGCTGTATTCACATCTCTGAAATTTTCGACGGTTGTCCACATTAGCTGGGCGAAAACCATAAAAATACTACAACGCAAAAAAGGCTAAGAATAGTCACTTGGAATGTCTGGACACCTCCCGATCTTGAGAGATTGGGAAACCCCAAACTACGTACTGGCATCGTAACAGGGAAGTATCTCGATAAGGGGCAGACACCGATGCTCTTGCGGAAATCAGCTTCAGCTGTAAGGACCAATTGACAGAAGAGGTGGGCTGGATACACACTCATGGAAAGACATGCCTGTCTTTCCATGTTTTCAGCTGGACTGTGGAGCCTGGTTTCTAGTTGGTTGTTTAAGATTTATCACTGAGATTTTTGCTCATATTTATTAAGATAAAATCAAATGATTAGAAATCAACAATACCAAGCACATATTTATTAAAATCAAATTTTAAATATCAATATGCAAATTAGGCTTGCTGTTCACACTGTAAACCGCTATTTGTTGTACATATAAACACAATTGCATGTTATTAGTATGTAGATATAGCCAGCAGGATTAATAATGAAAAACGATTTTATTAATAATTAAGGCTTAAATAAAAATGATTCATGGAGAATGTGATGTATAATAACTAAATGGATAGTGACTTGAGTAGTGATATAGTTTCGGTTACAGACAAACAACACATAATCTCCATTATAATAAGATTTCATACACACTTCTTATCTTCTGGTTTGGTTTCTTTCTGTTTTGTTATATAAATGAATAGATTTAGTTGTTGGAAATGCCTGGGAAGCAATTACCAAAAAAAAAAAAATCTCGATCCAGTATCTGTCTGTTACAAATAGGGTTAGCAGATCTCCTCTAATTTGAGTTAGAGCGCATGCGCCAACGGAAGTAATTATCCTCTTTTACACTAATTAACATTTAATGCGTGTTCATTTCCGGCTGCTTGGAATTTTAAGACCATTATTTTTTGCTGTTCATTTAGTTATCTTTCTGTCTTTCCGTCATTCCTTATTTTACGCATTATTCATTTACTATCAGCGGCTACCCCCCACACACACACACTGGCCATAATTCTAATTGCACTCATTGAGGGGAGACTTAAAATACTCAGGATTACCAGACGATTTCCAATACTCAGGACTCTTTATCAAGGATCCAATTCGACCCCGCCCTGTCGGCTAGGGAGTTAGAATGCACCGACTGCACCTCTGCAGAGAGGTAAGACTCCCCAATGGGCCACCTGTTGGTTGTGGGTGGCGACCCGTGATGCTTAAGGATAGAGCCCAGGTGGATGAGCAGTCCTTGACTTGAAATACTCCACTTTGGTCCTATCTTGGGCTAGACGGGCGGTCGGAGAGGCCCCCTCCAATCAATCGGCTGGTCACGTCAAGCCCTAGCACCAATACGATTTTCCCAACCTTATTGCCCTTATGGCAAGCCCCAACCCCTTTTTATCATATGGATGATAGAAGGCGGTGGCTGCGGGTCTACATGTCCTGGGAATGACGTTAAACTCTATCTGATGGTGAGGTTCCAGTTTTGGAGGTTTGGGGAATGTGGAGCACCCTTCATCATCCCATTGTCCTGGTCCACTCTGACCCGGAGTGGTAGTACCTGTTAGGGTCCCATCTATGGGTTAATTAGAAAACATGAGTTTATAAAAAAATTGTATTATCCATTAAGAATTGGTTTAATTCAAAACTTTATCCGCATGAAATGACCCACTGAGGTTGATATGCCGTAAAACAAAACAAACCAAACCAATTCGACTGGACAAGCACTCTGGCTTAAGGCGTGCAGGATGGCCCAACACTTCCTATTTTCTTTTCTTAACACAAGTCAAAACCTAAATCATGATATACGAATTATAAAACTAATTGTTTAAGAAAGCTGAATTATTTTATTTCTCATGCACGTAAAATATATAGAGTTGGTACTATAGTTTTCCTTCTCATAGACTGGTTGCCATACCAAGCTTAAAGAACAATGCATGCTCTTCTATTTACCCGTACCTTTAGGAAGAATACTTAAATGCATACCTTTCCCAATGGTATTAGCGCTATATGAAATTTTACCAGTGTCGTCCAGAATTTGAACTCGTTTGGTCATGTCACCGTTTCCATTACTACGACAATAACTGTTACGTGACGAGCGCCTCTACAAACTTTTTTTCCTTTCTCCTAGACCGGTTGCCATACCAAGCTTAAAGAGTAATCCACGCTCTTCTATTCACCCATACCTTTAGGAAGAATACTTAAATGCATACCTTTCCCAATGGTATTAGCGCTATATGAAATTTTACCAGTGTCGTCCAGAATTTGAAACTCGTCTCGTCATGTCACCGTTTCCATTTACTACGACAATAACTGTTACGTGACGAGCGCCTCTACATACTTTTTTCCTTCTCCCTATACCGGTTGTCATACAAAGCTTTAAATAGCCATGCATGCTATTCTATTTACCCATACCCTTAGGGAGAATACTTAAATGCATACCTTTCCCAATGGTATTAGCGCTATATGAAATTTTACCAGTGTCGTCCAGAATTTGGAACTCGTCTCGTTGAACCGTTTCCATTTACTACGATAATAACTGTTACGTGACGAGCGCCTCTACATACTTTTTTCCTTCTCCTAGACCGGTTGCCATACCAAGCTTAAAGAGCAATGCATGCTCTTCTATTTACTCATACCTTTAGGAAGAATACTTAAATGCATACCTTTCTCAATGGTATTAGCGCTATATGAAATTTTACCAGTGTCGTCCAGAATTTGAACTCGTCTCGTCATGTCACCGTTTCCATTTACTACGACAATAACTGTTACGTGACGAGCGCCTCTACATTTTTTTCTGGTAGAACAGAAATCCAGTCCATCGCACAAAACAGTTTGTATTTGAAAGGATCAGAATCAAATATAGACTGAGCCATCTGTGAATTTGAGCTGAAGTGTTCAAGGGTAACGGTTACCTGCGAGATAGAACTCAATCTATCAGAGCAAATTTATTGTATTTGCGGGGATATTGATCAAGCAATAAGTCTCTTTGGAATTTGATTTAAACTCCTTCAAGGGTAACTTTTACTCACAGAACAGAAACCAATTTATCGGACAAACGCCTTGTGCTTGCAAGGATATTGGCCGAGGAATAGAATAAGCCTATTTGCATTTGAGTTGAACCCTTCAAAAAGGTGAGTAACCAAATCACTCTATCACACCAAAAGTCATTTTCTCTGGTTGTTTGAGATGAGGCTTGATGATTAGTATTATCTGACTTATTCGGACTATTGTCCTCATCTTTATTATTATTGTACAACGTTTCGGTCGATATGCGATATTTCGAGTCAACTAAGACCAAAAGTCTTTTTCTCTGGTTGTTTGAGATTAGGCTTGATGATTAGTATTATCTGCGTTATTCGGACTATTGTCCTCATCTTCATTGTTATCTGTACAACGTTTCGGTCGATATGCGATATTTCGAGTCAACTAAGACCATTACACGCTTAAAGCACCTGTTATCGCCTGACTCTTCTTTCCGAGAAGTATTAAATATTAGACAAAAAATTCATACCTTTTTCCAAAAATTATTTGCTTTGGAATTATTAATATTTTTGATAAGGTACCCGCGAAAACATCACCTTCTTTTCTGACTTGGGAACCTTCTTGTCGTAATCGGGAAACTTCTTGTCGTAATCGGGAGCCATTACGGAACTTTGAACCTAATCCTTTATTCAGTCCACGGGGGTATTCTCTTCTCACTCCGCTAAGCATAGCTGGGTAGAGACGTTAAGATCTCTTAATTATTATTAATATTTTTTATTAGTTCGTACTTGGGTTCAGCCAGTTCTTGCTATTATTTTTTTCAATTTCATGTTAGTTTTTGTGATATAAATTATTTAAATGAAGTGTTTTTTTTTTAAAGTAAATTGTTATTAATAGATTTCAGTCGTGTGAGTGTTACTGTTTTGTTCAAGTTTTTGTTTTCTTTTGGGGGGGGGGGAGAGAGTCAGAGGGTTCTTTTTTATTTATCTAATTAAGATTCATTTGTCTTAAAAGGCAGATTTTTTTTCTTCGTTACTCTAGCCAGAGTGGTATCAATTAACGTCACGTATTGTGGCTTCGTTAATGGCGAAAGGAAATAATGGAAAATCAATGTCCTGCGAAATCTCGGAGATAAATGAATGCGAAAAATGTGTGACCCATGAATGTGGTCAAACTTTGTGGGTTAGTTTTGAAAAAAAAAATAAAACAAACAAAAAAAAAACTCAAGAAAGTAAGCAAGGTATCCGAAAGAGAAAGGGGATGAAAAGAATAAAAAGAACTAAGAATTAAGAAACCAAGAACAATATTTAATAATGTAATAAAAGTGACAGTGACTTACGGGAGCTAAACGCATTCGCTGTCTCGCGTAATCTACTCTCCGTAGAGACGTTCGCTATTTTTATGCTGCAGACTTATTTGCATAAGATAGCAGCGAGACATTTAAAAAAAAACAGGCAAGTGGGTGTGTGGTAGCAGTTCTCCTACAGACTTTGCATGTGTGACGTCGAAGGACTTGACACCCTATTATAGTCTTTACTTCTTGTGTGTACTGAAGGTTTTGTGTGTTGGTGTGAATTTACGAGATTATCGTAGCAGCTTCAATTTTTTGGGTTAGTAAACCGTACTGTTACAAATAATAAATGCTTTTGCAAACTAAATTTAGAAATATTTTAGTGGTTCTATTTTTTACTTGTACGATGTATGTCAGAAAAGTTCCAGACTGGTGTCACAAAAATAATTTTTAAAAATCCAAACTACAAACTACAATATATCCCTCTGGAGTCTAATGCACTTTCCCATCTTTCTCTGCACACTTGCATGCATTCCTTGAAAGATTCTATCGGGGATTCTCCGTAGCTCTGTCGTCGCAGCCTTTGTGATGTCGTGCACATCATCAAAACGTGTTCCCTTGATGACCCTCTTGAGGTTGGGGAAGATGAAAAAATCACATGGAGCCAGGTCGGGCGAATAGGAATATTGCTCCAGCACAGTGATGATCTTCTGGGCCAGGAACTCTCTGATACACAGGGCAGTGTGGGCAGGTGCGCTGCCATGGTGAAACACCCACGAGTTGTCCTGTCACATCTCTTGCCTCTTCTCGCGCACTGAACGAAGAAAACACCGCAGTATCTCTTTAGCGACATGCTGGTTGATTTCTGGCCCTATGGCAAGAACTCGTAGTGGACGATGCCCCTCATATCGATGGATGCGATCAACTTGATACTTTTCTGACATACCTAGTTAGTTTAATGTGGAGGTTGTACGAGATGATCCTTCTATGTTTTTGTTCGTTTTTATGTCACTTCAAATGAGGAATAACTTAAATTCAGTCAATATTAGGTGCGGAGGGGATCGTATAGATCGAAACCGTAGTAAACCCATAATTTTCTCTAATTATATAAGCGAGAGAGAGAGAGAGAGAGAGAGAGAGAGGGAGAGAGAGAGAGAGAGAGAGATAAATAGATAGATAGATAGAGATAGAGAGATTGAGATTGAGATATATAGATATATAGATAGAGAGAGAGAGATAGAGAGATTGAGGATATAATATAATATATATATATATATGGAGAGAGAGAGAGAGAGAGATAGAGAGATAGATAGAGATATATAAATAGATAGATAGATAGAGAGATTGATATATATATATATATATATATATATAGATAGATAGATAGAGAGATAGAGAGAGAGAGAGAGAGAGAGAGAGAGAGAGATTGAAAAAAATTTGAAAGGTAAACTTTAAATATGTATTAAAATGGAAAAAATTATATTTAGATATATAACACCAGTCATGTATTTATTAAAACTTGTTTAAAAAAACAATGAGGACTGTCTAATGTATTTATTCTATGTTATGACGATGTTGGGTAATGTGACGTAAGCAGTGACGTAATTTTTGTTACAGACGAAAAACGTAAGTGAATCTCCATTATTAATAGATATTCGGTGTTTAATTCTAACCTACTGTTTATGCAAGGGTGTAACTTCGCTATTAATAAACTTTCTCTAATTCTGAGATTAACAACCGACACGTGTTTATAACGTCGAAAAAAAAAAACACACAATACCGCGTCAATTTCAAAAACAGTCTCTGAAGATGAAGATACTTCGAAATGATAAAACATTGTACGCTGTTTAATATAATTTTCTACGCATTGTAATTGCCTTCAATATATATATATATATATGTTGTAGATTTTGCGTCTCCGTATGCTTCTAGTGCGTATATATATTTGAGATATATTTTGTATCTGTATCCGTTGTTGGAAATACATATACCAGGTTTGGGTATAGGTGTGAAGCATTAACGTACTATATTAAAGTAAATGGTAACAACATTAGCATAATATAATATCTTAATGCTTCACACCTATGCCTAAACCTGGTATATGTATTTCCAACAACGGATACAGATACAAAAATATATCTCAAATATATATATATATATATATATATATATATATATATAGGACACTTGTCTGGAACGAGCAAACGTGAACAGCATGTTCACCATCATCTGCAAGAGACGCCTGCGCTGGTTTGGTCATGTCAGGAGGATGGACAAAGGCTGCATCCCCAAATACCTACTGTGTGGCGAATTTGTAGAAGGCTACCCTACCGGTAGGGAGACCACGCCTACGCTTTAAAGACGCCTGCAAGAAGGACATGAAGACATGCCACATCAACACCAACACATGGGAGGTTGGTGCTGAAGACCGAGCCGTCTTGCGCCTCCTTGTCAGGCATGAGACGAAAAGGAGTGAAAAAGAGAGAAAAGAAATCGCCACAGAAAAGAGAACCAGAACGAAGGAGTGACAACAGGAACTCCAGCAAACATCACCGTTTGTTTGCAGTCACTGCACCAGAGATTGCCATTCAAAAATTGGCCTGTTCAGTCACTCGTACAGATGTAGTTTTTAAAAGAATTGGACACTACGCCATAGTCTTTAGCAGAAGGAAGTATGCCTCGTGTCTGTAAATCGTCTGGGTGGCCTAAAGTCGGTACCCGCCAATTAGCAAGGGAGTCTATCCCCTTTTTACTAGCGCTAGACCAAGGAGATTGTTTTTGCATCTAAGGTGGAGCGCCACACCTACCATCAGCTCCTTACTTTACCGCACAGATCACCGAGCTGCTCGTAATCCGAGTTGGCGAGGGCCGGTATCGAACTAGAAACCTTGGGTTTTCTAGCCGAACGCTCTACCGACTGAGCTAAACCGGCCCTTATCGACCCTCCACTTAGTAACCGCGCGGTAATCTTTGAACTAAACCGGCAAGATCTTTCACTGTGACTATGGCGGGTTTAACGAGAAAGACAATAATGAGACGCTGAATTATTCATGAGTTTTGGCTGTAAAAATAAAAAAATAAAATAAAAATAAAAACATAACACAAACGGAAATCATTAAATCGTCGGAATGAATAACTCTATTGACGGGTCGCGTCACTTATAATTTGGCGTCAGATTTTTGGAAAAGAGTTCGGTTGTTGGCCGTGGCTTGGTCTTTCTTTCTCTGGCTAATAGCGAAAATATGGACTTTGCTTTCTAGACAGAAGACGGCAATTATGAACTTTTGTTTAGTAAAAATAGGGTGTCCCAGAAAAAAATAGAACCCACAAATTTTGTAATAAAACTGTTAATTTTAACAAAGGGGTTTAGGGGTTTAGGGTTTAGGGTTAGTTTAATGGGAAAATAAATAAATGATTTGGGTTCTGTTTTTTTCTGTCACCCTAACCCTAACCTAGACTCCAAAACTAACCCTAAACCCTAACCCTAACCCTAAACAGCCAATGATAAAGAAGAGAGGCGCGGTAAAGACGCACGGAAACACGGGAACCAAACGTACATCAGTATGTATGAGATTTAGTGCGTATTTGTTGGACGTGTAACGGTTATCATCTTAATAAATGGACACGACGAGCGGAGTTCAAATCCTGAGTGAGGTAGTTTCACCAAATGTCCATCAATGGCTAATAGGAGAAATATGGATTTTGCATTCTCGACAGTAGACTAACAGCCAATGATAAAAGAAGAGACGCGCGGAAAAGACGTACGGAAACACGGGCACCAAACGTACATCAGTAGATATGAGATTTAGTGCGTATTTGTTGGATGTGTAACGGTTATGGCCTTAGTAAATGGACACGTCGAGCAGAGTTCAAATCCTGAACGAGGCTGTTTCACCAAACGTACATCAATAGTGATGCGGTTTACTGCATTCTTGTTGGTGGTGTTTGTTGTGCAATAGTTATCGTTGTAGAAAATGAACACGGCGAACCGAGTTCAAACACTAAACGAAGCTTTAAGCATTACACTTAATCCTGGAGACTCGAGAAGCCTTGTGGTCAACCAGACTTCAGTTGAAAAAAGGAGAAGATAGAACTAGTGAAAAAACAACTCGCATCTGATAATAATCGAGACCATCCTATTGGGGCCGGTTAGAAAACTCAGAATATTCTTGGATACGGGAATAGACTTGCTGTCACTCAGCCTCCAGTGAACCACCGACTAAGGAGGGTGTTAAAAACTCTAATGGAGAGAAAATAATATTCCTTATGATAAGAATTCATCTGTTATACTCAAACGATTAATAACACATCAATAGATAAATAAATAATAAATAAATATATATATATATATATATATATATATATATATATGTGTGTGTGTGTGTGTGTGTGTGTGTATGTGTGTGTGTGAAGAGGTGGAAGTGAATCCGGCAGTATGTAGTATATAAGGAAAATTGAAAAAAACACAGGTTTAAATAAGTTGAGTGGTAAGTTTATTGGCCGACACTGCAGTGTTTCGATCTATTAACTAGATCCTCTCCAGGGCATTTGTTGGTATATGGAAGGTGAAGCAAAATTTTTATCGCAGAATAACGAGAAAAGCAAGTGATAGTCCTTGTTTATCAGTCTGTTCAAAATTTGAAATCTGAAGAAAGGACGCTGAAAAAAAGTGGGTGGTTTGAAATATGACGTCAAATATTCTCTTTTACGTTGTGAGTATGAGAGTGTGTGAGTGTGTGTATCGAAAAAAGACATTGTGCATTTTTAGGTGTTTTGTGTGTGTGTGGTTGCGCGTGTGTGTATAAATATTTTGCGATAAAATGACATCGAAACAAAACTCAAGGTTGTGTGTGTGTGTTGTGTGTGTGTGTGTGTGTGTGTGTGTGTGTGTGTGTGCGCGTGCGAGCGTGAATGTATGTTGATTAAGAAAAAATGTTTGTTCCAAGTAAGTGGCGAGAAAATATTCTTTTAACTTTTGAGTGATGTGTACGTTTATTATGTAAATGAGTATGCGGAAAAAGATATATATATATATATTATATAATATATATATATATATATATAGTAATAAATATTAATGTGATAAAGATGCAATGAATAAATACTCATTCATGATTAAAGAAAAAAGTCATGGATCTTTTTTAAAGTTTATTCAGGTGCAAAGTAATATGGCAGACGAGAAAATGGCAATGAAATTGTAAAGAAGATTAATGAATGTTTTTTTGATGAAGCCTAAGTGAAAATTTGTGCATATATATATATATATATATATATATATTATATAATATAATATATATATATATATATATTATATGTATAAAGATAAATCTAATGAGTCAGACGAGCCTACTATTAGTTTCGCTTAATGCTCTTCAGAGTCAGATCTTAGCCCCCAAGAGCATTAAGCGAAACTAATAGTAGGTTCGTCTGACTCATTAGATTTATCTTTATTATTTGCTCTACTTAGGTATTGAGCACTTTTTACTTATTAGCTTATTCTCCTAGCGGTTATATGAATATATATATATATATCTTATATACACATATATACATATAAATTGTTTTTTCTTTTGGCCAAATACTGTACCAATAGATTTTTTTTGTTGGTACGACTATCTTGGTCTTTTCGTTTTTTCAAAACAAATTTTTCTCCCCCGGTTGATGTTTGGTAGTAATATTTTTACAATCAAACTATTTGCTGGTTTTTTTCTCACCGCAAGGATTTTACCAACACGCTTGGTATAGTATATATATATAATATATATATATATATATATATATTTTTTTTTTTTTTTTTTTCATTTTATTTTTTGATTATTTTTTTATTATTTTTATTTTATTGTTTTCTCCTTATTTCTAGTCTTTTAATCCTGTTCATTTTGTGTACACATTTACAACTATTTCCCCAAGGAATCGGTCCCCCATCTAAGCCACACCTCATCCAAAGCATAGACCTCCCCGCCTCATTTAAAGAAACTAATCCTGCCCATCTCAAACTAAGACACCAACCCTCCCTCCCCCAAATTGATAGATAAAAAAGCGATGTTACTTTTGGAAATTCTCAGTAAGAGTCATGTTCTTGTGAATTAATACTGTTGAAATAAATTATTGTAATGAAGCAAGTTTAGAGTTTTTTCTTCATTTACTAAATATCTGTCTCTGTCCTTCTACTTCACTTGTATTAGGCACATTGAGCTCTCCTTATGGTCTACCTGCATCAGCTTAGTTAAACCACCGCGTGGAAGATCAGATCCTAACTACGGAATATATATATATATATATATATATATATATATATATATATATACTTAAGTAATTATATATTAATATATATATCAAATAGTATGCATTATGGATTTATCCTTATCATGCTTACTGTAAATCATCAGACGAGACGGTCAAAATGTTAAGATAAAAGACGGTGGTTTGTTTGGCATTTATATAATACGTCGAAGCGTTGTTCATGCCGATGGAATGTTAATTGTATATTCTATATAATCCGCTAAATGTGTGTACAAGAAAACAAATAAATTAAACATGGTTAGGTTTTTAATGCCGCGTGACGCAGTATTATTTTTGTGAGATAAATTAGGGGCGAAATTAAGGGAGTAATCAGGGTCAGGTGGTAAATGACATGATAACTAATTTGTTTAAATATCTACATTTGGAAACGAGTTCCCTTCTCTTGTTCAGTCAAGTTTGTATTTGTATTTTGTAGGATTTCACATTTTCTTCGATGAAAAAACCGTATTTACGCTGGCCATTCTAATACACACACACACACACACACACACACACATATATATATATATATATATAATTATAATATATATATGTGCAGTGTTTGTTAAAAATGTATTAAAGAACTTCTGTACTTTTGATACACCTTCGTATTCTGAAAAAAAAAATAATGAAATGGAACGTTAATTTTTTTCAGAATACAAAGGTGGTGTCAAAAATTAACAAAATTCGACACTTTTTGACACACCTTATATATATATAATTATATATACATATTTCGGATATTTAACATTAAAAAAAACAATATGATGTTAAATCTGTTTTCGACTTTTTAATGGAGCAGTCTTCAGTCAAGAGCAACATTGAGGAAAGACGGAATGAACAACGCGTTAGAAGGAGGGATACAAACGAACTGCTGGTTGTTCGATGCTGGAATTTTTTGAAAAATGCGTTAATTCTGTGTTAAAATAAAAATACATTTTTCTTTTATCAAAATCAACGAAGCATTATATATCGCCAACTATTAAAAACTCAAAGAAGTTTGATGACAAAATATATAAAAAAAAGGGTTATAATAAGTATCAAAATGTTTTCATCGATATCATTTCAGCTACAAAAAGTAAATCCTCATCTGAGAGCTCCTAGTGCTCTCTCTACGCGAAGCTATCTTGTGTTCGCATGCACTATTCTACGGTAGGAATTATTTGCCTCATCGTACTTCCATATATTAATATATATATATATATATATATTATATATATATATATATATTATATATATATATATATAATGTGATGTTCACACTCCGAATAGGAAAGGCATGGTTTTTGGCCAACCAACAATTATCAGTCAATATGGAAATTCCATCTCCGCCGACAAGCTTAAAGAGACGATTCTTCCAGGCTGTAGTTGTGTCGGTACTGCTGTAATGGCTGTACACACTGGA
>CM042151.1:3693288-3718385 GCA_023376005.1 Doryteuthis pealeii
GACAAAAGAGGAGATATTACATGTGTGTGTGTGTGTGTGTGTGTGGTGTGTGTGTGCAGTGTTTGTTAAAAAGTATTAAAAACTTGTATACTTTTAGATACACCTTGTATTCTGAAAAAAATAATGAATGGAACGTTAATTTTTCTTTAGAATACAAGGTGTGTCAAAAATTACAAAAATTCGATACTTTTTGACATACCTTATACACACACACACACACACACACACACACACACACATATATATATATATATATATATATATATATATATACTAGCAGATATATGCACCCTCCGGGTGCAAGTATTTAAGTTTAATGTAATAACATATTATATTAAATTAGAAAGGCTAATGAAACTAAATAAGAATACTGATAAAAAGAGTTGAAAAATAGGGAGTATAATAAAAAATAGAACAACTGAAACTTACTCTTCCATCACTCTCGTCTTTCATTGTTATTTTTTCTAATTTAAGTATTTAGTTAAAAGAGGAAGTAAAGAATAAAATGACAGTTATTTTATCTTGTTAATGGATTTCATTTAATATTCATTGAAGAGATTTTTCATTATATTCATTAGAATAAAACCAAGCAGTTAGAAATCAATAATACTAAGCATATATTTAATAAAATCACATTTTTAATATCAATATGCAAATTAGCCTTCCCGTTCACACTGTAAACCACTATTTTGTTGTATATATAAATATAATTGCATGTTGTCAGTATGTAGACATGGTTAATAATATAAGTCAATTTTATTAATAATTGAGGTTTAAATAAAAATACAATCATGGAAAATCTGATGTCAATAACTAAGGTAATAGTGATATGAGTAGTAATATAGTTTCGGTTACAGACAGAAAAGCACACAATCTCCATTATAATAAGAAGATATATATATATATATATATATTATAAAGTAAAAGATGTTGAGTCAATTCCTTTATTTCATGTGAAGTTTTTTTATAAAGCTAAGTCCTACATTGAGAACCTAACGAACCTCAGAGGGACGAATCCGAGAAGTAAGACATAGCTTGCCAATCGACAATGTCCTCCTTCTAAATGACAATGCTCTACCGCACACAAGTACCGGGATCAGGGCGAAATCGTTTCATACCCACATGTATCTATCTGTGTATACCTATCAGTTTCTTCAGACCGCTAACTTTATTAAAAATGGTGAGCAGTTAATTCACGAAGCTTTATATATAATTTTTCTGGGAACTCCTGAAATCTGGTTTCTGTTCTTCACATCGTTTTATGGATTGGTATTTATTCTGTTATGATGATTTTGGGTAATGTGACGTAAGCAGTAATTTTTGTTACAGACACAAACCGGAAGCGAATCTCCATTATTAATAGATAATATATATAATTAACTTATTATAATTGAGATTGTGGGTTTTTATGTCTGTAACCGAAACTATATTACTATACAAGTCACAATTCCCTTTGTTATTTACGTCACATTCTCCATGATTTTATTTTTTATTTAAACCTCAATTATTAATAAAATTATTTTACATCATTAAAACTGTTGACCATATCTACATACTATAAACATGCAATTGTATTTGTATATACAACAAAATAGCGGTTTACAGTGTGAATGGGAAGGATAATTTGCATATTGAACTTTAAAATTTGATTTTAATAAATATATGCTAGGTATTATTGATTTGTAATTGTTTGGTTTTATCTTATTGAATATGAGCAAACATCCCGGGGATAAATCTTAAAAGAAATCCATTAACAAGAAGAAATAACTGTAATTTTATTCTTTACTTCCTATTTTAACTAAATAGTTAAATTAGGAAAATTTAGCAATGAAAGACGGGAGTAATGGAAAATGATGGAAGAGTTAGTTTCAAAGTTGTTCTATTTTTCAATCATACACTCTCTGTTCCAAATCTTTTTATTTGCATTCTTATTCAGTTTCATTAGCCTTTCTAATTTAATATGATATTTTATTATATCAAAACTTAAATACTTGCACCCGGAGGGTGCATACCTTTGCTAGTATATATAATATATATATTATTATGAATTATTATTAGATTAATTAATATTATAATATATATATTATAATATAATACATATATCTATTACTTATATATACTACTTATATATATTACTTATATATATTACGATGTTAACACTCGAATAGGAAAGGCATGGTTGGCCACCAACAAACTATCAGTCATATGGAAATCCGATCTCCCCAACAAGCTAAAGAGGCGATTCTTCCAGGCTGTGGTAGTGTCAGTACTTCTGTATGGCTGTACCACTTGGACCCTAACGAAGCGTCTTGAGAATAAGCTAGATGGGAGCTGTACGAGAATGCTACGGATGGTCCTGGATAGTTCGTGGAAGCAGCACCCCACAAAAGAGCAACTATATGGCCACCTGCCCCCCATCTCACAAACCATACGAGTGAGACGGACTAGACATGCAGGTCACTGCTGGAGAAACAAGGACGAGATCGTAAGCGACGTACTACTGTGGAAGCCAGCGCATGGGCGCGCTAATGTGGGCCGCCCAGCCAGGACCTACATTGACCAACTATGTAGGGATACTGGCTGCAGCGCAGAGGAGCTGCCGGAGTCAATGAATGATAGGGAAGGTTGGCGAGAGATCATCATGGATATCCGTGCAAACTGCACGACATGATGATGATGATGATATTACTGCAGGAATAATATAACTGAAGAAGGATAAGACTCCCCGTACAAGGGGTGTCTTGGGTATGACACTAAACAACATCTGGAGGAGTAGGTACTATTCGCAGAGTTCCGCTCCGGCCTCCTGCCTTAAAAAACGCTAGGCGGTGATAGGTCAAAAAACAAACCCACCATAAATGAAGTCCCTAGATGAAGCGGTGCCTGCTGTATATGAAAAAATAATTTGTCGATTGAAGGCGTTTTTATCGACATTTTTTTTTTTGTGGTTTGAAGGCGTTAAAAGTAAGCCATATTTTTAAAAGTTTAAAATATTTACATTTACTTGTCAAAAAAAAAAGACTGGAGGTGGGAAAATATCGCATTAACTTTTTGGAAAGTGGTGATGTTGGCTCTCTAGGTTTTTTTAGTCCCCTCAATAAATCCTTACTAAGAGGGATCGGCCACCTTGCTGTGCTTCGGCTGTTGCATTTTTGATTCTTTCATTATTTATTTCATATATATATATATTTATATATATATATATATATATATATATATATATATATATATTTATGTATGTATATATGCTAACAGAATTAACTGCCTTTCTGACAGCAATTAACATCAGCCTGAAATATGCGACCCCGAGTTTTGCAGACGATCAATCACAACTTTCTTAGAACATAAATAATTTATGTCGGTGAGTTGATAATTCCCTTGCGTGCTTAACAGTCTTTTTTCTAACAACACACACACACACACACACACACACAAACACACAAACCTGCACACACTCACACAATAAACACTTACGTATATATATATATATATATATATATATATATATATACTAGCAAATATATGCACCCTGCGGGTGCAAGTATTTAAGTTTTAATATAATAAAATATCATATTAAATTAGAAAGGCTAATGAAACTGAATAAGAATGTAGATAAAAAGATTAGTAACAGAGTGGGTATGATTGAAAAATAGAACAACTTTGAAACTAACTCTACCATCATTTTCCCTTACTCCCGTCTTTCATTGGTAAATTTTCCTAATTAAACTGTTTAGTTAAAATAGGAAGTAAAGAATAATATTACAGTTATTTCTTCTTGTTAAGGGATTTCTTTTAAGATTTATTGAAGAGATTTTTTACTCATATTCAATAAGATAAAACCAAACAATTAGAAATCAATAATACTAAGCATATATTTATTAAAATCAATTTTTTAAGATCAATATGCAAATTAGCCTTCCCATTCCACTGTAAACCTCTATTTTGTTGTATATATAAATACAATTACATGTTTTTAGTATGTAGATATGGTCAACAGTGTAAGTAATGTAAAACAATTTTATTAATAATTGAGGTTTAAATAAAAAAATAAAATCATGGAGAATATGATGTAAATAACTAAGGGAATTGTTACTTGAGTAGTAATATATTTTCGGTTACAGACAGACAAACACACAATCTCCATTATAATAAGATATATATATATATATATATATATATATATATACAGGCTAGTATGTTTTTCTTATTCAGTATATAACGCAGTATTTTCGTTTCTCCAACTCAATTTAGTATTTTTTCAATTTCTTATTTTCTCTTCACATTTTATATATATATATATATATATATATATATATATATATATGGGATATGTGCTTAATTAGAGTCGTACCTAATTTTGAATTAATTAATTAATAATGTCTATTAGGCCTCATCAGTATAGATAGCCAAGCTGACAGGCCGATCCGGACTTCTTAGATTTTACGATTTGTTTAGAAGTGAACGATATGATAAGTTGTAAACACAATTTTTGGGAGAATATGTGCTTAATTAGAGTCGTACCTAATTTTGAAAATTAATTAATTAATAATGAATTATATATGTCTGTGTGTGTGCGCGCGCGCGTGTGTGTGTGGTGAATCCGACGGTCTAAATGAGTTAAGTGGTGAGTTTATTGGCCGACGCTGCAGTGTTTCGATCTATTAATTAGATCATCTTCAGGGCATATTTTATTCTGAAATCCCCACCAGACTACCTGCGCAGATTGAGTCAGCAGCGTGCATAACACGACTTACCACCGTCGTGGTCTTGGCCGATCTGTCTCTAACTCTCTCTAATCTAAACCGGAAGAGGGTCTTCTCCACCGATTCTCACGGTATCCACCGGAAGGATCAGGATGAGTTCAAGCCTTGTCATTCAATACTTCAAGGCCGTGGGCTGCAATTTATAACAGACATTTTGGTTTCTACACTACTGTACATAAGTATTAGGAATCTAATAATTATGTAACAAAAAGTTACGTGTGTTTTTATTTTATTTTTTACATTCTATTCATTTAAATTCTGCCTTTGTTGGCCATTAAACTGAGTGGGAAATCCCTTACCATTTCTTTTTTTTTATTATGATTAATTAAAAAAACACAAAGGAAATTGCTCTACAATTAGCATAAAATTTAAATTTCCACAGTGTGTGGAAAATACAGACCAGCAAGATCTGCGTATAATTGTATTCAGCATAATTATTCAGAATTTAACAATTGCCACTCAGAATACAGCTTTTAGAAATTAATCAAAGGCTCTACTGTTATATTGTTGCATACTTTATGTGGCGGTTTAGATTATTGACAATACCGTGTACAATAGAAACTGTTGGGGATCTTTGACCCCAAAGGTGGAAAACCCGCGAATCACGTGAAATCACATGGGAGCTGGTTAACCCTCAGTACCAGCTCAGACACCAGGCGGGCAGCTTGTCTTGCCTTAGCTGGGGCTCACTTGCACACCGCACTGTGTTTAGTTAGAGAAATAAGTTTAGTTAAGAATAAAAGTCTTAAAGAAATAATATGGTGTTGTTGGTTGATGCTTGTCTTGGCAAAAACTGACCAAAGAAGAAGAAAATGAATTAAAAATGAACAACCAGCAGGAACCTAGGAATAGAAGTTAACATTGAGAGAAAGAATATTAACGACTAGAGATCCCCAATGGCCAAAGAAGTAAGTTATGCATCTCTGTCTACCTGTCTATATCTCTCCCCTCTCTATTAAAGAATTGTTTATATACCTCCAACATGAGTGAGGGGTATATAACAATATAGATTAGCTACATCTATTGGAGGATTAAATACTCAAAAACATAATATATTGTTACGGGTTAGCTCAGTCGGTAGAGCGTTCGGCTAGAAACCACAAGGTTCCTAGTTCGATACCGGTCCTCGCCGACTCACCGTATGAGTAGCACAGGGATCTGTGCGGTAAAGTAAGGAGCTGGTGGTAGGTGTTACGCTCCACCTCAGACGCAAAAACAATCTCCTTGGTCTAGTGCTATTGAAAAGGGGATAGACTCCCACGCTGACTGGCTGATACCGACTTTAGGCCACCCCGACGACTATTCCTATCCTATTGACAGTAATTATAGAATACGTTTTATAATTTACTATAAAAATGTTAAAGCATTAAATTAATTGTGAATAATTATTCTTTCTCTTCAAAAAGACAATAGAAAAAAAACAATGTTATCTATAAATTCCCACGTCCATTGGAAGAACGCATCTCCAATAATGATATATATGACGAGTTACTTTGCGTATACTGCTACAAAATTATAAAGAAGTTTAACTTTACATTTATCAGATTCTAGCTACATATGCCAACATTAAAAATATAACTGCTCTACAACAACATATAAATGCTATGTAGAGTGGTCTTCTCTGTTCTCTACATTTCTCCTGAAGTTGCCTCAGAGAGAAGATCCTGTCAGTAGTGGACCTTCCTACTTTGAAACCGGCCTGTGATTCAGGGTAAGTCTTTTCTGCGAGGATCTGAAGTCTATTTAGTGCAACTCTAGCAAAGAGTTTACCTGTAATGCTGAGTAAAGAAATACCACGGTAATTATTGCAATCGCTCCTGTCTCCCTTGTTCTTATACAGTGTTAAGATGGTGGCATCCCCCATGTCTTGTGGGATAACCCCTTCACTCCAGCATAGGCAGAGGAGCTTGTGGTTTTTCTAGGAGAACAGGCTTCCCACACTTTAGGATTTCAGCTGTGATTCCGTCACTTCCAGGTGATTTGCCACAGTTTAGTCTGTCAAGGGCAATGCAAAGTTCTTCAGTTGTAGGTTCCTTATCTAGCTCTTCTGCTACTGGTTGTTGCTCTATATGACGTAGAGCTGCATCAGAAACGGTGTTGTTGCTGGCGTAGAGTTCTGAGTAATGTTCTAGCCAGCGATCAAGTTGTTTAGATCGATCTTTTATGATTTCTCCTGAGGCTGATTTCAGAGGAGCGATTTTGCGATGTGATGGTCCAAGCGCCTTTTTTATGCCGTCGTACATGCCTTTGATATTACCAGACTCAGCAGATGATTGAAGCTAAGAGGTCCATAAGAAAGCAACGGCAACAAAGCATCGGAACATCATCATCTACAGGGACAACCTACAAATGCAAAATCTGTGGTCGAGAATGTTTCTCAAACGTAGGACTTCATAGTCACAGGAGGCGCTGCAACTTCAGGGGCACACAAAAACTTTTATCATAGTCTTTCAAGACTGAATTGCCAATGACAACAACATATAGAAATATTTCAGCTGAAAACAAAATGTATAAATAAAAAATTATATAAAAAGACTTTCAAATTCTTGTAGCTTTACACGTAAAATTCTGATAACCCATTATTAATAGAATTAATTTTCTTAATTAATTCTGTTAATAATGGGTTATCAAAATTTTATAATTGATAAATAGAACAATTTGTATTCTCAATCGCGTTACATACCGCGTCATATATTTTATCAATTGTAATTTAAACCTAAAACCACCGCTAGCGTTATCTAACGTCACCTTAGTGACGAAAACAATATAATTGAGACAAACAATGATAACCTCTTTAAAACACCAACGGTAATGTTTCAAAAGAGAACCGAAATTACTCTGTACAATAAATATTTCAAAAGTTTTATAGATTATTTTCGAGGTGATAATGTCAAGAAAATTACAAGAAAGATTGAATAGAAAATAAATTGCAAAATAATTTGGATTATTTTATATTCAACAAAATTTGTTTGAATATATATATATATTCAAGTATATATATATATATTCGAGTATTGCCAATAAATTTCCCATTCATCGTAACATTCCGAGATAGTTAATTTGAACACGGTTATATGGTCTCAAG
Source organism: Doryteuthis pealeii (assembly GCA_023376005.1). NCBI lineage: Eukaryota > Metazoa > Mollusca > Cephalopoda > Myopsida > Loliginidae > Doryteuthis > Doryteuthis pealeii. The sequence continues at coordinate 3,701,137 of CM042151.1, forward strand.
TAGGCTGGGGGTGCTTTAGAGTCTTAGGTAATGCATTCGTCGACCCGAGTTCAAATCCTGGACGAGGCTGTTTGCATTTCACATAACGCTAATACCTTTTTTGGAAAGGTATGAATCCAACTGCTCTCTCTCTCTCTCTCAGCTATGGATAGATCGTAGGACAGACTGGATCTTTAATTTTGGGTAGGTAACCAGTCTAGAAGAAGGAAAACTCTAAATTTAAACCTGCTAAATTCCGCTTAATAAATTGACCTTGTGCCATAACCGCGTGCGGAGGGGTTGGTAAATATACGTATATATGGTCTCAAGTATTCCTATCTAACACAGATAATTGGCAGCAAATTATAATCATATTTGGGAAGTGGGGTGGGTCTTTTACTGGTGTGGATACCACCCCCCAAAAAAAAAACAGGCAAAAAAGGCAAACAAAACGAAAGGCAGACAGAAAACAAAATGGAGTCTGAAATACATTTGACGGTCATTGAACCTATTTCCTATTACAGTACATTGTGTTGCTTAAGTGGCAACTCAATTTAGTATTTAACAGGCTCATAGTTTCTAACCGGTGTTTTTAGTTCGACTTGACTGTAATATATATCGTGATATAAACTGTCGGAGATATATAGATAGAAAAATAGATAGATATGAACAGTTCAAGATAGTTAATTTGCACACAGTTATATGGTCTCAAGTAGGCTGTAATGGTTAGAGTCGGAGAAAATGGACTCGTCGACGCGAGTTCAAATCCTGGACGAGGCTGTTAGCATTTCACATATCGCTAATACCTTTTTTGGAAAGTTATGAATCTAACTGCTCTCTCTCTCTCTCTCTCTCTCTCTCTCTCTCTCTCTCTCTCTCTCTCTCTCTCTCTCCAGCTATGGATAGGTAGTAGGGCAGACTGGGCTCTTTAACTTTGGGTAAGTAACCAGTCTAGAAGAAGGAAAACTCTAAATTTAAACCTGCTAAATTCCGCTTAAGAAATTGACCTTGTGCCATATCCTTCTCGTGCAGAGGAGCTCGTAAATATACTATATATATATATATATATATATATTTACCAACCCCTCCGTACGAGCAGGATGTGACACAAGGTCAATTTCTTAAGCGGAGTTCAACAGGTTTTGAATTCAGAGTTTTCCTTCTCATAGACCTAACCATGGTTAAAGAGCCCAGTCTGCCCTACTATTTATCCACAGCTGGAGAGAGAGTAGGATTCATACCTTTCCCAAGGGTATTAGCGCTAAGTGAAATGCAATTACGACGTCCAGGATTTGAACTCGGGGCGACGAGTCCATTTCCCATGACTTTAACCATTACACCACACGCTTCCTACAATATATATGGTCGCAAGTATTTCAATCTAACACAGATAATTTGCAACAAGTTATAATTACATTTGGGGGAGTGGGTTGGGAATTTTACTAGTGTGGTTTACCCCCCCCCCACACACACACACACACACACAAAAAACCAGACGAAAAAGACAAACAAAACGAAAGGCAGACAGAAAACAAAATGGAGCCTGAAATAATTTTGACGGCCATTGAACCTATTTCCTATTACAGTACCTTGTGTTGCTTAAGTGGCGACTCAATTTATAGTGGGTTGGGTCTTTTACTAGTGTGGTTTATCCCCCTCGCCCCCCCCCCCCCCAAAAAAAAAACAGACGAAAAGACAAACAAAACGAAAGGCAGACAGAAAACAAAATGGAGTCTGAAATACATTTGACGGCCATTGAACCTATTTCCTTTTCAGAAGAGAACGACATGGGATACATTTCTTAAAAGCTTTCAATTTACTTTGTCTTTTTTTTTTTTTTTTTTTTTATAATGAATTCAACATTTATCAGTTTTGTTTTCTGAATCTATTTTCTGCTTGTTGCCTCGATGAACTAATTTAACCTTTGCTTTTTTTTCTTTTTTTTTTTTCATTTTTATTTTTATTTTATTTTATTTTTGTTCGTCTTCTTAAAATTATTGTTCGCGTGTGTCTGATTACCCAATTGCACTCGTCTTACACTTACAGCAATAAAAAGGATCGTAGTATTGATTAACGTTACAGTTAAATAGCAGCGATACGTTTACATTTTGTTATATGAATAATGTATTCGTGCCAGCCCAGACAACATGAATATATATATATATATATATATATATATATATATATATATATATATATGAGGAAGAATGAATAAAGAAAATAAAAGATTAGAATGGATAATAAAAGATGAATCTAATCAATATCACTTACACATGTGTTTCGGTCAGTTCATCTGTGTGAAAATATTCCTCACGCAGAGAAGATTCGGGTTTACATTTTGTTATATGAATAATGTATTCGTGCAGCCCAGACAACATATATATATATATATATATATATATATATATATATATATATATATATGAAGAAGAATGAATAAAGAAAAGAAAGAACAGAATGGATAATAAAAGATGAATTTAATCAATATCACTTACACATGTGTTTCGGTCAGTTCATCTGTGTGAAAATATTCCTCACACAGAGAAGATTCGACTTTTACGAAAACATTGAAATGAAAAATAACATAAACAAATTATCTATTATCAAAGTTAGGTTCTTTTTATGAACGAATACCTTTTTAATGATTTCACCGTTTGTTTTTTTTTTTGTTGTTTTTTTTGCAAAACAATAACATACAATAGTTTCCGGGAATTTTCAACATGTTAGGGATAAATAATAACACTTTATTTTTGAAATACAAAATTGTTTCTACCATAACCCCTAGAAAAATCAAATATCCAAATTCTAACGGTCTATTTCAGCGTTCCAAAAGAGATTTTTTAAAAATTCTCTTCGAACATTTCTAAAAATTCTCCGTTTTTCCTCAACGAATTTTTTCATTCAAAATAAAATTTCACTCTGATGAAGGTCGAATCTTCTCTGTGTGCGGAATATTTTCACACAGATGAACTGACTGAAACACATGTGTAAATGATATTCATTAAATTCATATTTTATTATCCGTGTAAACTTTATCCAATGGCGAAGTTACAGTTCTTGAGGTCTTGGAAATGTGGAGTACCCCTTCATCACCATTGCCCCCTGATCCACTCTGATCCGGAGTGGTAGTACTCGTTAGGGTACCGTCTATGGGTTAACCACGATGTGGAACATGTCAAACACCTTTGACAGTTAAACACTTAATCATGGAATGCAGGTTTCTTGCTCACATCAGAAACCGTTATTTTAAAGCCAACAATATGAAAGATATGTTTGAAAATGTCAACATGGAGGATATTCTCTTTTTTGAGGGAAATAAAATTATACCATGAAACAAATCAAAACCATACAACATAATCCCCAATAATTCTAACACATTTTAAAAACAATTACTAAAAAGTATAAATATAAATACACGATATGTATAACTTCCTAACCGTTAGGCATGACATAACCCCAGACGTGTTGATATGCCGTTAAAATTCATAAACAAACAAGCAAACATGAGAATGAATTTATTTCAAAACTTTGTCGGCATTAAATCACCTGTTGGACTATTTTGAGCATATAAGGGCTGCTACAACACACCACTTATAGACTAAGCGAGGTCATGTGGTTTAAACCTCAGCCAATCAACAACCCGAATCCATGACTGGTTGACTTCTTAATCACTGATACTGAGAGACGTCCATTTGCAATCGTTGACGAAGGACTTGCAACACTGAGGAGCACCAAGGAACAACCAATGATTTTTTCCCGCTGGACAAGCGCTCTTGCTTGAAGCCTAAAGAGTGGCCACTAAAATCGTAACATAACCCACTGATGTTTGTGTGCCGTAAAACAAGACAAAGAACAAGTTTCTGCAAAAGTTTCCCAACAGTCTGGTTCTTGAAAGTGGAACGCCTGATTAGATTCCATTGGGGATTACGGCGGCTTTCGTACTTAACAAGTCAAAATTACGCTCCAATTGCTTTTGTTTATTTTGGGGCTTGCATTTTCTTGTGTGTTTGCATATTGATGGTCTCACGGGACTTTCTTTTTCACACAGACATTGTGTTGTTTCAAATATCTCGCACCAGTCATAGATCGATTGTCTAGTCAATGGTGATTTCGTGAAATGTGTTCGAAAATACTATTTCACAGCATAGCATAAACAGAATTAGTCATGTTTAGCTCTAGCGAAAAATTCCTTCTCGACAGCTGTGGTTTTTTTGGCACCCTCACTCAGCTTTCGTATAATAATAATAATAATAATAATAATAATAATAATAATAATAATACTGACTGGGTTGGGAAGGTGATCCACTGGGAATCATGCAAAAAAATTAATTTTGACCATACAACAAAATGGTATATGCATAAACCAGAATCTGTTCTTGAGAACGAAACACATAAAATTCTCTGGGACTTTGAAATAAAAACGGATCACCTTATCAGCAAGAAGACCAGACCTAGTGTTGATAAAAAAAAAAAAAAAACTTGTCAACTGGTGGATTTTGCAGTGCCAGAAGATTAGAGGGTGAAGCTAAAGGAAAATGAAAAAATGGACAAATATGCCAGAGAACTGAAAAAGTGATACCAATTGTAGTTGGTGCACTTGGAACGGTCCCAAAAGGATGGGAAAAGGGTTTGGAAAGTTTGGATATCAGAGGAAGGATTGAAACCATTCAGAACACTGCACTGCTGCAATCTGCTAGAATACTCAGAAGAGTCCTGGAGACCTGAGGAGACTTGCTGTCACTCACACTCCAGTGAAAGACCATCAGCTAACACTGATGTAAAAACTCAAAAGGAGTAAATAATAATAATAATAATAATAATAAGAAGAAGAAGAAGAAGAAGAAGAAGAAGAAGAAGAAGAAGAAGAAGAAGAAGAAGAAGAGGAAGAAGAAGAAATTCAATTTTCACCGTTCAACTAAATGCTATATACACAAACCTGAATCTGTCCTGGAGAATGAAACACACAAAATTCTCTGGGACTTTGAGGTACAGACGGATCACCTAATACCGGCCAAGAGACCAGATTTTGTTTTGATTGACAAGAAGAGGAAGACTTGTCATCTCGTGGATTTTGCCGTCCCGGCCGATCACAGAGTGAAAATGAAAGAAAACGAAAAAATCGATAAATACTTAGACCTTGCCAGAGAACTGAGAAAACTGTGGAACATGAGGGTGAATGTCGTGCCGATTGTGATTGGGCCCCTTGGAACAATCCCCAAGGGGTTAGAAAGGAGTCTGGATGAATTAAAAATCAGCGGAAGAATCGAGACAATCCAGACTGCAGCATTATTGAGATTGGTTGGAATACTCAGAAGAGTCCTGGAGACCTGAGGAGACTTGCTGTCACTCAGCCTCCAGTGGACCACCGGCTTCTGCAGGCGTGAAAAACTCGAATAGAGTGAAATAATAATAATAATAATAATATAATAATAATAATAATAATAATAATAGGTGTTGATCATTAAGAAGAAGAGAACGTATCATCTCGTAGATTTTGCCGTCCCGGCCGATCACCGAGTAAAAGTGAAAGAGAGCGAAAAGATAGACAAATACTTGGACCTTGTCAGAGCGCTGAGACAACTGTGGAACGTAAAGGGGAATCTATCTATCTATCTATCTATATATATATATATATATATATATATATATATATAAACACTCGAATAGGAAAGGCATTGTTGGCCACCAACAAATTATCAGTCATATGGAAATCCGATCTCCCTGACAAGCTAAAGAGACGATTCTTCCAGGCTGTGGTTGTGTCGGTACTGCTGTATGGCTGTACCACCTGGACCCTAACGAAGCGCCTTGAGAATAAGCTAGATGGGAGCTGCACAAGAATGCTGCGAGCGGTCCTGAATAAGTCGTGGAAGCAGCACCCCACAAAGAAGCAACTGTATGCCCACCTGCCCCCCATCTCACAAACCATAGGAGTAAGACGGACTAGGCATGCGGGACATTGCTGGAGAAGCAGGGATGAGATCGTAAGCGACGTACTACTGTGGAAGCCAGCACACGGGCGCGCTAATGTGGGCCGTCCAGCCAGAACCTACATTGACCAACTATGTAAGGATGCTGGCTGCTGCGTGGAGGAGCTCCCAGAGTCGATGAATGATAGGGAAGGTTGGCGAGAGATTGTCATGGATATCCGTGCAAACAGCGCGTCATGATGATGATGATGATATATATATATATATATATATATATATATATATATATATATATATATATATATATATATATATCACCACTCAAATGTGCAAAAATAATCTTATTAATACCTGGGACGATATTTAAAAAATCAGATTTGAATAATAATGGAACGGACAGTCATTGGTGGTGGTCGTGGTTAAAACATAAACAAATCAATTATTTACGACCGAATCAATCGGTGGAGTTTTTAATTATTTCTATATCTCGTCAAGTGAACGGAAAACGTTCGTTGTAAAGCGCTAGGGGATTTGGTGACTTGCTGAAAAATTACATGGTAAATAAGAAAAGAATAACTTACTTAAATAGATCGAATTCAGTTTTCGCTTTGTAAATCATGTCCAGATTTTTGAAGGTAAATAAAAAAAATCAAGTACTCACCTAGAAAAGAAAAGAAAAAAAGATTTGTATTAATAAAGACAATTCAGATATCATATACAATATAATAGGAATTAATTTGATTTTTTTTCATAAGAAGAGAAAACAGAAGCGAAAACGACAATACAAAAACAATCTGATAACGATGATGGAAAACGTGTATAACCATAAAATAAGATGCAGAATTTAGTGATGAAACGCATATATATATATATATATATATGTAATATATCAAGAAAAATGAAAAAAACACAGGTTTAAATGGGTTAAGTGGTGAGTTTATTGGCCGACGCTGCAGTGTTTCGATCTATTAAATAGATCATCTTCAGGGCATAAGATCTTTTCAAACTTCAGAAAAAAATTTGAAACAGACTGAATAAGGAGGATTACCACTCACTTTTTCTCATCATTCTGTGATATATAATTTCTTATCTTATGCCCTGAAGATGATCTATTTAATAGATCGAAACACTGCAGCGTCGGCCAATAAACTCACCACTTAACCCATTTAAACCTGTGTTTTTTCATTTTTCTTGATATATTACATACCGTCGGATTTACTTCCTCTCTTCACATATATATATATATGGTTTGAAGGTTGATTTTGAAGGCTGTCACAATGCAGGTGTAAAGAAAAAATAATAATACGGTAACAATGGTGTTGTGTGTTAACCTGTATTTTATTCATGAATTTTCGAGATAAAATCTCTTTTTCAAAAGATCACTGGAACTGAAGTAGTCTAGTTATGCCATTTCTAATTAAATGAATTTTATTTTTTTTTTGTTACCGTATTATTATTTTTTTTCTTTTCTTTTTTTTACTTTATTTTTTTTTCTTTACACCTGCATTGTGATAGCCTTCAAAATCAACCTCCAAACCATTATATACACAATGCTTCAAGCAAATTATAAAACTCTCTCTTATATATATATATATATATATATATATATATATATATATATATATATATATATATATATTGGTTTGGAGGTTGATTTTGAAGGCTATCACAATGCAGGTGTAAAGAAAAAAAAAAATCCGGTAACAATGGTGTTATGTGTTAACCTGTATTTTATTCCTGAATTTTCTAGATAAAATCTCTTTTTTAAAAGATCACTGGAACTGAAGTAGTCTAGTTATGGCATTTCTATTTAATTGATTTTTTTTGTTACCGTATTATTATTCTTTTTTTTATTATATTTTTTCTTATATATATATGTGTGTGTGTGTGTGTGTGTGTGTGTGTGTGTTGTGTGAATGAAAAAGTGGAAGTGAATCCGACAGTATGTAATATTTTGTTTTTGCTTTTGTTTTTTAATCTACGAACGTCGGCGTTTCGTCAAGAATTTTAAATGGATTTTTTTCCTTCATGCATTCCAAGACTAAAATAACCACCAATAATAAATTAATAATTTGGTACTGTTGAACAAATCTAAAAGGTTATATCGAGCCATCTAAAGGCGGTATCGGTTCGAGGTTTCCAACACTTATCATAGGAATGGGAACAATGACACCGGAAAAAGGTTTTAGGGAGCGATACTTTATTTTTACGAAGCTGATAATAAATGTTGATAAATGGAATACATATCACAACGCAAAGGGGGTCATGAGGAAGTTAGGTTGATAAACTAACTAAATGTCATTTATAAATATACGTATATAATACACAATATTTCCGCTTAACTAACCATGACATTAACAGAGACATTAAAATCACAAGAACATAGAATAGAAATATGTACATCTTATGATATGACATCAATAGCAGAAACCTCTGAAGATGGACATGTATGAAATCGATAAATACTAATCCCAAAAGAACACACCAGCAAATTAAACCACCTCTAAAAACATTGTAATCTTCAATAAACACTGACTCCACTATTATATATATATATTATAATAGAAAAGTTGCAGAAACACACACAACCTATCAAATATCGGACATATTTTTCCAAAATAATAACTCAATGCCTAAAGAAGACAAAAAATCAGAAACACGTGTCGCATATGTAAGATAAAAGGATTTTTAAAATATTTTTCTGAGAACATAATACATTTTGCGGACCTTCTTTTTTATAAAATATCAAATTTTCTCCTGTTGGAACCAGAACAACATTTATATATATATATATATATATATATATATATATATATATATATATATATATATATGGTTTGGAGGTTGATTTTGAAGGCTATCACAATGCAGGTGTAAAGAAAAAAAAATAATACGGTAACAATGGTGTTGTGTGTTAACCTGTATTTTATTCATGAATTTTTCGAGATAAAATCTCTTTTTCAAAAGATCACTGAAACTGAAGTAGTTTAGTTATGGCATTTCTAGTTAAATTATTTTTTTTTTTTGTTACCGCATTATTATTTTTTCTTTACACCTGCATTGTGGTAGCCTTCAAAATCAACCTCCAAACCATTATATACACAATTCTTCAAGCAAATTATAAAACTCTCTTATATATATATATATATATATATATATATATATATATATATATATATATATATATATATATATATATATGTGTGTGTGTGTGTGTGTGTGTGTGTGTGTAAAAATGTAAAACAAACATGGTCTGTTACAATGGATGGAAATGTAATAGTCGTAGTTTCCACGTTCGAACATTTCGGTTTATAAAGCAACCTTCTTCAGGACAATATGAAACTAGTCAAGTTGAAAAAAGATTTATGTAGTTAAAAAGATGATGGATGTTTTGAATGCGTCGAGTTTGGGAAATTTGTAGCAAAAGTTCGTAACACTTCATTGAATAGCGTTGACAATTGAATGCTAATGACGTGATTGGTACATTCGAAAGCGAAAATAAAAATGTGATTGGATGACGTGAAGTCGAAAAGCCAAGACGTGATTGGTCCACGAGAAGATGTCTGAAAAGAGTTACGTATTCCATATAGATACCAATGTTTAAAAAAACGGGAAAAGTATTAATCGTTTAGATATTTAATATATATATATATATATATATCATGTTGTTGTTGCTATGGCCGGTATGTATGTATGTATGTATGCATGTATGTATGTATGTATGTATAAGTGAAAAACTTAAAGCGTTCAGAGATAATTTTATTTCACTCATAGTTTTATCAAATCTTATTTTAGAATTAGAAAGTACTAAGGGGCTGAAATAAATTTATATTTGATAAATTTAATTTTTTTGTTGTTTATTTTTATTCTACTCCGTTTATATAAGCATATGTGCATATATCCGTATTTGTCGGCTATCGCCATCTCAAACAAACTATTTGTTTACACTCATATCCGTATATGTATGGATATGTAATACAGTCAAAAATTATTTCTTAATTCGAAAAAAAAAAGAGCCTCAAACGATAAAGAATCTTCTCATCATCGAATGAAATATCGTTAAAAATGTCTTTCATAAACGCGAGTACTCTCACTAAATGTGGTCGTAAGCGACTGCCTGTCTAGCCTAAGTAAGGGCCAAAGGAAAGTGTTCCATATCATGGACTGCTCAGCCTGGTTTGTTCCCAAAGACTATTCCTGTAGTAACAGGTTCCATTTCTTTTCTAACGTCACTATTTGGTTTGTTCCCAAAGAATATTCCTGTAGTAACAGGTTCCATTCCTTTTCTGACGTCACTATTTGGTTTGTTCCCAAAGAATATTCCTGTAGTAACAGATTCCATTACTTTTCTGACGTCACTATTTGGTTTGTTCCCAAAGAATATTCCTGTAGTAACAGATTCCATTACTTTTCTGACGTCACTATTTGGTTTGTTCCCAAAGAATATTCCTGTAGTAACAGGTTCCATTCCTTTTCTGACGTCACTATTTGGTTTGTTCCCAAAGAATATTCCTGTAGTAACAGATTCCATTACTTTTCTGACGTCACTATTTGGTTTGTTCCCAAAGAATATTCCTGTAGTAACAGATTCCATTACTTTTCTGACGTCACTATTTGGTTTGTTCCCAAAGAATATTCCTGTAGTAACAGATTCCATTACTTTTCTGACGTCACTATTTGGTTTGTTCCCAAAGATATTCCTGTAGTAACAGATTCCATTACTTTTCTGACGTCACTATTTGGTTTGTTCCCAAAGAATATTCCTGTAGTAACAGATTCCATTACTTTTCTGACGTCACTATTTGGTTTGTTCCCAAAGAATATTCCTGTAGTAACAGATTCCATTACTTTTCTGACGTCACTATTTGGTTTGTTCCCAAAGAATATTCCTGTAGTAACAGGTTTCATTATTACTTTTCTGACGTCACTATTTCAGGTTCCCCAAAATCACCACCAATAATAACTGTGGTTTAGAAAGAAATTGTGGCAAGCACAAAAATAGCTGTTTTAACCTAATTTGGGGGTGCTGAATTCAGATTTGAAATTCGTTTTTACTCATCACCTCTAGTTTTTTTAGATATGTATACTGTACATTTTGTACACATACTGTACATAAAGGCGTATATGCATTCAGGGTTAATTTCTAACATTGTGTGACTCATGTCTTCTTTTTAGTTATTATGCAATAAATGTAATTGATAGCATTACATTATATATATATAGCTATATATCAAGACGTATTTTGGCAGTTAAGCGTAGCCAACACGTCTCAATCAACAGCCAGTAGTGCGCTGGCAGTCAGCAGATCATCAAAGAAAACACATTTCTAACGGTCTGCGGTACTATGAATTGTGTACATTGTGTCATCCAAGTATATTTATTACGTCAATGTTCTTTATCTATCCTGTTTTATCTGTAATAAGCTGCTGCAACTGTTAAAATACGCACGTATATACTCTGTATATACTAAAATGAGACTATTTAAAAGACAGAAAACTAGAGGTGATAGAGCAAAACTGTTAATAATTTTGAATTCAGCACACCCAAATTAGTAAGAAAACACCTATTCACATTCTTGCCTCAGACAAAAAATATTTTTTTGTAAACCAGTGTAATTGATAATTTAGGACTGTTGAATATATATAAAGGGTCATATCGAGCCATCCAATGGCAGTATCGGTTCGAGGTTTCCAACACTTATTACAGGAATGGGAACAATGACTCAGCTGGATTGAGATAGCTTAACAGGACATAACATATTTTCTTAAAAGGGGCATATCGCATAAATGCGCCCTGGCCTCCTGCCCTAAAAAAACGCTAAGCGGGGCCTGCTGAAAAAAACAACCTGCGCTACGATTGAAGTCTCAAGCTGAAGCGGTGCCTGCTGAAAAAACAACCTGTGCTACGATTGAAGTCTCAAGCTGAAGCGGTGCCTGCTAAAAACCAATCCTCGTTACTATTTAACTCCCTAGCTGTTTGAAGGCGTTTTCCCAAAGTTAATGCGATATGAAAGCGATATTTACCCCACCCCCAGCCTTTTCTCGACAAGTAAATTTCAATATTTTAACCCTCCACTCCTCCCTTTAAAATATTTTTATAGCGGTTTGAAGGCGTTTTTATCGACAAATTACTTTGTTTTAGTGGTTTGAAGGCGTTAAAATGAAACCACCACCCAGGGTTTTTTTTAAAATCGCCAAATAACATCCTCCTTCGAAATATTTTTTAAACAGCTAGGAAGTTAAATAGTACGGTGGGTTGGTTTTGAGAAACAGCTAGGGACTTCAGCTAGGGACTTCAATCATAGCGCGGGTTGTTTTTTCAGCATGCACTGCTTAGCGTATATTCTCTTAAAACATAAACATGCCCTGTCGATAGTGATTTTAATTTATAAGATTCTTCCGTTTTAAAGACTGTAAAACAAATAATTTTTATACGTCATTTTTAATGATCTCCTTCTTCTTCAGAATACAGCAAAAATTACGTTTAGTTTCATTCATTTTCTCCAAGTTTTATTGAATTTGAATTCCTGGGGATTTGTTTTTTTTTTTAAAAAAAGACGTGAAATTTCGGCTATACTTATATTGAAGTAATTCATTAACCCTTCCTACATGAAAGTGCACAGCATGAAAATAATTCTTGCAATAACACAGCCTGCAGAGAATTTTATTGAAATATTTCTGATAATGACTCGAAATGCAAAACGCGATTCATCCTTGACAGTTCATGATCTCCATGGTAACGGTGAAAACAAAACCAAAATAAAAATGGCGGACAGAAAAAATTCATCAACATCCTTTTCAAAAGATGATTATTCTTTTAACAATTGCTTTTTTTTACTAAAAATGCGAACGTCTTTTGCTGTTTCTATTAAATAGAATAATCGCTATTAATTTTTCCTCGGGGTGAATTTCAGATTCATATAAAAGGGATTTTTCTCTCATTAAAATGGCTAAAGATGCAATTCCTTTCAACAATCAATTCGAAAAAAATGAATAAAAGAATAAAAGAAACTCAACGGAATTAAGATAATACAAAAAAAAAAAAAAATCCCACCCACCCCAAAAATGTACATATTAACTAACCCCTCCACTCGAGCAGGATGTGACACAAGGTCAATTCTTTACACGGAGTTAAACAGGTTTGAATTCAGAATTTTCCTTCTCTTAGACTGGTTGCCTGGCCTAGTTTAAAGAGCCAAGTCTGCCCTGTAATTTACCCATAGCTGAAGGGAGAGCAGGTGGGTGCATACTTTTCCCAATGGTATTAGCGCTAAGTGAAATGTAGACAGCCTCGTCTACAATTTGAACTCGTGTCGATAAGTCCATTTCCTATGACTCTAACCATTACACCACGCGCCTCTCTAAAAATGTGGAACGCTTCACGATTTTTCGTGTCATCCTTTTGCGGTGGCTGTGATAATCTTCTCTGAATCGTTCCAGTTTTAGTATATGTAGTCCCGAAGCTAGTACCGCCCTGTCGGCTAGGGTGTTAGAATGCACCGACTGCACCTCTGCAGAGGGGTAAGACTCCCCCAATGGGGCCACCTGTTGGCCGTGGGTGGTGACCCGTAATGCTTAAGGATGGAGCAGTTCATGACTTGCAATACTCCACTTTGACCCTATCTTGGACTAGACGGGCGCTCAGAGAGGCCCCCTCCGATCAATCGGCTGGTCACGTCAAGCCCTAGCACCTATATGATTTTCCCAACCCTATTGCTCTTATGGCAAGCCCCAACCCCTTTTTATCATATGGGTGCTAGAAGGCGGTGGCTGCGGGAATGACGTTAAACTCCTGACGTTAAGGCGGTCCTGGGAATGACGTTAAACTCTATCTGATGGTGAGGTTCCAGTTTTGGAGGTTTGGGGAATGTGGAGTGGTAGTATCTGTTAGGGTCCCATCTATGGGTTAAATAGAAAAATGTATTTATAAAAAAATTGTATCATCCATTAAGAATTGATTTATTTCAAAACTTCATCGGCATTAAATGACCCACTGAGGTTGATATGCCGTAAAACAAAACAAACCAAACCAAACCGAAGCTAGTAGTAGAATGATTTACATGTAATGCTACCTGTTTTTTAATTGGAATTCTTATATAGCTTTGATAGCTTTTTTTTTTACATCCAAGCGTGCTATTAAAAAAAAAGTGTGTAGCAACATTGAAAATTAATAGAATAGCATTAAATTTGGTATTTTTAGCAAGCCTCGAACGCTTCTAATAATGCCTGATTGCTTGCAACTTTGAAAATTTTGCTTAAATTGATATACTTTAAAATCAACGCTAAAATCCTTGAAAAAAACGTACAAATCGACCTGTTTTGACGACATTGGGGTTTGTGGTATTAATAAGGAAGGAGTGATTCGGTTTTTCCCTTATAAAAAAAAATTTTTGTTTGTTTGTCCAGTAATGTAAATGAATGATTTTGTCACCATAAATATGTACATAATATCTTTCTCAGTTTGTACAGCTTAGAATATGCAAACTGCATCCTCTGCAATTGTACCGTAGTCCTTTTTTTCTTGGTACTAAAACTATAACCGTAAGGCGGCGGCAGCGGTGTATACTATGTAGCGGGTTTCGTCCACGTGCCTCCAAATTCACCGTGCTAAAATGGTGCCGATAGAAATTATAACACGAGAAACATGTCGTCACAACTGCCAGCCTTTATTATCGTGCTCGTATAGTGGGCTCGTACCAGAGAGGAGGAAAGGCAGAGAGAAAGAGAGAGAGAACACTACTAGATTACTGTGCTCTCATGAGGGACCCAAGGTCAGGTCCGTACCCTACGACCGCGGCCGGCAAAAAGAGGCTGATAGCTTTCTTTTTTGTTCCACGTCACCACGTGACTTCCGGTCAACACCCGACTTCCGCTTGCCACTCAATTCTTTGTTCGGGGTCACGCTACGGTCAAACCATCGTTCATCCTGTTTTAAACCTTTATCATTTCTTCCTCCTCCTTCCATTAGTAGTTCTAGCCCACAAAAGTCAGGAATATACCCATCTTGCAACACAATGAGGTAACCCCCTCCCCCCCAAAAAAAATCAACACAAAAACAAAGAAATATGTCCTGGGTATGACATTAAATTGCATCCGGTGGTGAGGCTACAATTCTGGAGCTCTGGGGAATGTGGAGTCACCCCTTTGTTGCCATTACTCCCAGGTTCACTCAAATCCTGAGTGCTAGTACCTGTCTGGGTTCCATCTATGTGACAAATAGAACTGTTTGAGATGTTAGATACGCGGGTAAAAAAAACCTGTAGCTGTATTTTATTTTTTTTTATTAATTATTTTATTAAATTTTTTATTAATTTTTATTAAAATTATTTTTTATTAAATTTTTTTAATTAAATTTTTATTAAATTTTTATTAAATTATTTTTATTAAATTTTTTTATTAAATTTTTTTTAATTATTTTTTATTAAATTTTTTTATTAAATTTTTTTTTATTAAATTTTTATTAAATTTTTTTATTAAATTATTTTTTATTAAATTTTTTTATTAAATTATTTTTTTATTAAATTTTTTTATTAAATTATTTTTTATTAAATTATTATTTAAATATTTATGGTTGTCCATAAAAATCTTAAGAATTATAAATGTTTTCTAATTTCTAAAACATGCATCAATATTTTCTCTTTTTTTTTCTTTTTTTTTTTTTGGTTTGTTTGTTTGTTTAAACTCCCTCTAAATGAGTCCAATTGGACAATATAGACTCAAAGGGCGGTTGGAGATATTCACAAGGTGCTAAGTGCTGTTTTGAACAGATCCAGGAATTTTACCGTAATGTTACATAATAATTGGATCCCTAATACATTGCCTTGAGAGTGAGTGACAATGCTTGACCTCACTCTGACCTTGCCTTGCGGGATAAACCGTGAGAACCGGGAACCCCGATGGAAGGCCCTTCCGGTTTAAGGATACTAAGTAAGTAACTTAGTCAGTTAGAACTTAGAAGCCGAGCTAGGCAACATGTAAGGCCTCATGCTGCGGCAGATTGTCTGGGTGGGGATCTGGAATAAAGTAGCATCAACATAAATCGAAGTCTTGTGTTTTGTTACTAAAAGCTAACAATGACACAAGGCTTCTGATAACGAGAAACCCCAACAGAACCAGACCGCGGAATCCTCATAGAGACCAGACGAGACCTTAGAAGATATACCAGACCAAGATAGAGTGATAGACGATCAGAATAGCAAAGCCGACCAGAAGAATAGACGACAGAGTAAGAAGTAAGAGAAGTAAATACACTAAAAAAAAAAAAAAATAGCAGATCTCTGTTCATTCCCCGCAAACTTCAAATGCGTATAGATTTATTATTAATAATCTTTAATGTCCAGCATTTCTTGTTCTTTCTTTCTTGCCCCCCTCCCCCCTTCTCTCTCTCTCTCTCTCTCTCTCTCTCACTCACTCTCTCTCTCTCTCTCTCTCTCTCTCTCTCTCTCTCTCTCTCTCTCTCTATCTCCTTTCCACCCATCCGTGTTGTCTTTCCCTGTTTCTCTTCTTTCATTCACGTTTTAACTTTTTAAAATATATTTATCTATTAATTATTTTCAAGTATATTTCATTTTCTTTCTTTCTTTTTTTTCTTTCTTTCTTTCTTCTCCATTCAAGTCTTTCTTTTTCTTTCTTTCTTCTCCATTAAGTCTTTCTTTCTTCTTTCTTTCTTTCTTTCTTTCTTTCTTCTCCTTCAAGTCTTTCTTTCTTTCTTTCTTTCTTTTCTCTTTCTTTCTCATTCAAGTCTTTCTTTCTTTCTTTCTTTCCTTTCTCCATTCAAGTCTTTCTTTCTTTTTCTCTTTCTTTTCTTCTTCTCCATTCAAGTCTTTCTTTCTCTTTCTTTCTTTCTTTTCTTTCTTTCTTTCTTTCTTTCTTCTCATTCAAGTCTTTCATTCTTCTTTCTTTTCTTTTTTTTTCTCTTCATTTCTTCCGTTTATGATATTTCATTTTCTTTCAGTCTTCCTTTTGATCACTTCCGCGTTATTCAGCAAAAATATAAGCAAACACCCTCCGGGCGGTGTAAAATTTAATTTTTGAAAAATAATTGTCTAAGTGGGTGCGAACTTGTTTGTTTTACGACAGACGACGATGTTTTTTTTAAAGATACACTCATACATAATTCTGCATAATTTAACTAAAATTGAACGAATTTTCTAATTTTATGTGTAAAATATTCTAAAAAAGAATTTTATCTCGTAAAAGAGATTTTTTGTTACGCCACTTTCGTAAAAATGTAAACAGATCTTGAAATCTAATATTTTTAATAATAGACATAGAAAGTAGTTTTCTTTTCAAAATTCAAATATAATAATAATAATCCTGGACGTGGTTTGTTTGCATTTAC
>CM042151.1:3718395-3739808 GCA_023376005.1 Doryteuthis pealeii
ATAAGAGAGAATTTTCTTCTTTCTTTCTCTCTCTCTCTCTTCTCTCTCTCTCTCTCTCTCACTCTTTCTCTTCTGCTCTCTCTCTCTCTCTCTCTTCTCTCACAGTGACATTTCTTTCTTTCTTTTTTTTTCTTTCTTTCTTTCTTTCTTTCTCGATCAGTTACATTTCTTTCTTTCATTCTTTCCTTCTCCCCGTTAACCCAGAGGTACTTTCTGTGAATTTTCCCATGTGCATACGTTTCAATTGTCATGTGCATTGCTCCACGCCGCTTTCGCAATCTTGGAGCTTCAGGCACAAAACAGAAAAATATAAATAACACACGTGTTTACTTTTAGACATTTTACCTATATTTCGCTTGTCTATATCTTAAGTTTTCATCTAAGTTCTTTGCAATTCACTTACGTGATTTGCTTTTTACTTGAGGACGTCAACTCTAGTCTCATATATATATATACATGCATATATATATATATATAATATATATATATATATGTATATATATATATGATATTATGTATGTATGTATGTATGTTTGTGTGTATATTGCTTCGTTTTGCTTTCAACGACGAAGTTTCTCATTTAATTTGCCACGGCAACAGAGAATAACAACAAAGTAATGAAAAATTAAATTTCTACGCGCTTTCAGATCCTCATTTTGTTTTTAAGACCTTTCTGTAAACTATTCTGTATACAAATCATAGATATATATTTATATATTATATATACATATATATAATATATATATATATATATATATATATATATAATATATACACACATGAGTAGTTTTCACAAAGCTTGAATGTATGCATACAAATATATATGTATGTGTGTGTACATTATATATATATGCAGAAATATACACATTAATATGTATACATATAAACTAGTAAAAGTATATATATGTGTGTATGTGTAATATTATATTATATATATATATATATATGTGTGTGTGTGTGTGTGTGTGCGTGTGTGTGTGTGCGTGTGTGTGTGTGTGTGTGGTAAGTAAACAACAGTCTGTTTAAATGGCGATAGCTTTGTAAAAAACTATCATATATATTTATAGATATGTAATATATATATCTTGTATATTAGAGATGAGTAGTTTCACCAAAGCTGAATGTAGTTCATTACAACTATACATATATATGTATGTGTGTACATAGATATATATATATATATATATATATATCTATAATATATGTAACATATTACATATATATATATATATATATATATATTATATTATTTGTATGCATACTCGTTTATATTTAGTGCATATAAACTGAGTAAAATTATATATTGGAATGTCTCTGTCTTGAATATAGATAATATATATTATAATATATATATAGAGTTCCGCTTGTGTTGTACTCTCGGTCACTATTTTTCACAAAGCTTGTAATGTGATGCATACAACTAATATAAAGATATATTATGTGTGTACACATATATATAGGTATGAGTACGTATGATAGTATATTATATATGGTAATTAGGTATATATTAGTGTTACATATTACATATGATCAGTATCTATATATATATTTGTATGCATACTCGTTATTATTAATTTTCTTTTATTAATTAATTAAACATATCAATAGTAAAATTATATATAATGTATGTCCTCTTCTCTCTCTCTCTCTCTTCTCTCTTCTCTCTCTCTCTCTCTCTCTCTCTCTATGTATGTGTGTACATATATATTGTAGTCTGATATATGTATGCATAAAGTATACCTCGTTTATATTTATACATATAACTAGCTAAAAGTATAATATACATATGTGTGTGTCTCTCTGCTCTTTCTCTCTCTCCTCCTCTTCTCTCTCTCTCTCTATATATATATATATAATATATATATATATATATATATATATATATATATATATATAATGAGAAAAGGGTTTTCAAGAATATAACAGACACAGGATGTTACGATCAAAGGAAAAATTTTATATTGTCTATTCTTAAGTATTTCGGTTCATGATAAACCATCATCAGGACAATGCAAAATAAATTTTGTAAGGGAGAAAAATGAAAATGTTAAGTCCATGGTGAATGTGTGAATTATGTTATTTTACCGTTATTGCATGTGTTATATTTTTGAAACATTTCTTTCACATTGTCGGATTAATTTCCTCATCGTATTTCCACACACACACATGCACACACACATATATATATATTTATATATATATATATAATTATATATATATATTTATATATATGGTGTAAAACATGTCTTCAGAGGATGATTGTACTACAGTTATAAGTATTAGCCAATTTTCAAATGTTTAATATTTATAGATTGAACCATCTTCAGAGCATTGATATTATTAAATATAAATGAATACTTCCGTATATGACGAATGAATACTTTAAGCTATACTCTTTTTTAATAAGGATTATTATTTCTTACATGAAACCATATGACTGTGGGAAAACAAGTGGTTATTATTAAATATAAATAATTACTTACATATATTACGAATTTCTACCATAAAATCGTACTTGCGCATTGTCTGTAAAGAACTTAATTGTTATTAAAACGAAATTTTATGATATTTTGGAGTTAAAGAATAGGCATTGAAATAGGTTTGAAACGCGTCGAGTTGTTCTCCGGGAAAATTATGTTTAATCAAAGATGGCTGCAATTGTTTACAAGCTTCTTCTCGGAAAAAAGAACAAATAGACTCACATTGCTTTGAGAGTTAAGCCCTTTTAAAACTCAAACGAGAGTTAAGTCACTTTGTTCTTTTTCCGAAAAGAAGCTTGTAAACAATGGCAGCCATCTTTGATTCAACGTAATTTTCACTGAGAAAACTAGACGCTTTTCAAATCCGTTTTAATGCATGTTTTTAAGTCCAAAATATCATAAAATGTATTTTTAATAACAATTAAGTTCATTTCAGTAGGCCGGGTTAGCTCAGTCGGTAGAGCGTTCGGCTAGAAATCACAAGGTTCCTAGTTCGATACCGGTCCCCGCCAACTCAGCGTATGAGTAGCACAGGGATCTGTGCGGTAAAGTAAGGATCTGATGGTAGGTGTGGTGCTCCACCTCAGATGCTAAAAACAATCTCCTTGGTCTAGCACTATTGAAAAGGGGATAGACTTCCTCGCTGACTGGCTGATACCGACTTTAGGCCGCCCCGTCGTTTTAAAGTTCATTTCAAATAATGCGCAAGTACAATTTTATTGTAGGAATTTAGTCACTTAAAGTTCAAGATTACCAGTTAGTAAATATATAAAGACAATAAATCGATCTATTTTCTTATAGATGTGTTTGTAGCTCCCGCAAGAAGACAATTATTGTAATGTGTTGTCAACCATAACAACTAGTAGTTTAATTATATGATGAAGTCTATGACTGTAATATTTAGGACATTATATGCATTGTAAGCGAGTAGTAGTGGGGCGTGAATAAATAAGTTAATATAAAGAATCATCAGCCGTAAGTGTAACGATTTGGCAGAGTGTGTCATCTTTTCCAGTAGGCTAGGTGTAACACGATATGCTTGATCTAGCAACACGGATATTTCTTGTCAAGTTGGTCAGACCGGCCGATGCTGTCGTGACCAATCCCGTGGCGAGATTGAGCGGCAGACAGGCACACATACAAATACACATATAAGCACACAAACACAGGCATACAAAACACACACACACACACACACACACACACGAACACGCACACACTGATAAATACGCACATGCAGATACATAAGTAGAGCTATATATCTAAGTATATGAATAAATTGATAATTGGTTCAGATATTGAATTTATTTAATCGCCGAAATAATTTTTAAATCTGACCAAGGTATCTATTTATTCATTTATTTGGTAATACTCCTATACTGTAATAATATATACGTAAATATTTGAGTTTGATTTATCAACTTTTTGGTTGAATCCTATGAATGAAGCACCTGATAATCATCCACCTATACACCCCGCCACACACACCACTCCACCCACACACACACATACACCACACACATATACTTAATATTGTAGTATAATAACGAAACAAGTTTTGAATAAGTTAAAGTGGTAAGTTTATTGGCCGGAGCTGAGTGTTTCGATCTATTAATTAGATCATCTTCAGGGCATTTTTGTATATGGAAGCGTGATAAAAAATAATTTCATCATAGATAACGAGAAAAGCAAGTGGATAGTCCTTGTTTATCAGTCCTGTTCAAAATTTTGAAGTCTGAAGAAAGGACCCTGAAAAAATGTGGACGGTTTGAACCATATGACGTCACACACACACACACACACACAACCTTGAGGTTTTTCGATGTCCGTTTATGAAAAAGACTTTAATCACATAACGCGCGCAACCCACACAACAAAACAAACCTAAAAAAAAACTCTCACACACTCTCATAACTCACACCGCTTTCCACAAATATTATTTAAAAAAATAGGATTTATCTGAGGAAGATCGTACTTCTTTGTGTGCGGAACATATTCTACATTTTTTAAAAAATTATTATTCATTTCATTTGGTTATTTAAAAATATAATAGATTGAATAATGTACACATGATACTCCTGACCGAAACACGTGTAGTAAAATTAATTAAAATGATCCTATTTTATCCATTCAATAACTTTCTTTTCCTTTATTTCTCTTTTCAACATACCGTGGGATTCACTTCCATTTTCATTTTACACACACACACACCACACACACAACACAATATATATATATATATATTATATATATATATAATAATATATAAACAAATAAACCTGCAGGCTTCCACTTGATAATAATGTTCCCCCTTGCGCATGTTGCACAGTGGTTCAATGTCCAACTGTGTAGCTAAGCATCCCAATTTGTCGGAAGGAAAGAGGCGAGCTTCCTTTTGCTTCACTGTTTGAAACGTCACATGACGTTTCGCGTCTGTAGGTCATGAACCAGGGCGTCCACGATACGCTTCGCTGGGTGATGATCGAGGCCGGGAGAAAACGAA
Organism: Doryteuthis pealeii; assembly: GCA_023376005.1. NCBI lineage: Eukaryota > Metazoa > Mollusca > Cephalopoda > Myopsida > Loliginidae > Doryteuthis > Doryteuthis pealeii. The sequence continues at coordinate 3,723,379 of CM042151.1, forward strand.
TCACCGGAAGAGGAAGTTTCAAAGGACTCTAAATTCCCAGTTTTCGTACTTCCCGCTAGAGGGAGGTGTGATGTGAGGAAAGAAGGGAAGAGGCAGCCGGGATTTGAGAGTTGGAAGTGTTTCTAGAGGGGGGAAATTGGGAAGAAGTGGGAGGAAGGACAATGAAAGTGTGTGTGTGTGGAGGGAGAGAAATGAAAACTAGAGTAGCAGGGAGAAAGTGTAAACAGAAGAAGAGAAGAGGGACGGGAAGAGATAAGAAAGAAAGATGGATATGTGTGAGAGAAGGAAACAAAGAAGATAAACGTGTAGGAAGAGGGGGTGAAGGTGAAGGAAAATGAGACTTTAAAAGGGTGGAGAGAAGAAGAAGAAGAAGAAGAAGAAGAAGAAGAAGAAGAAAGAAGAAGAAGGAAGAAGAGAAGAAGAAGAGAGAGCAAAAGTGAACAAACGAAGAAGAGAACAATTCTAAGAAGAAGAAGAAGAAAGAAGAGAAGAAGAAGAAGGAAGAAGAAGAAGAAGAAGAAGAAGAAGAAGAAGAAGAAGAAGCAAGCAAAAGTGAACAAAACGAAGAAGAAGAAAATTCTAAAAGAAGAAGAAAGAAGAAGAAGAAGAAGAAGAAGAAGAAGAAGAAGAAGAAGAAGAAAGAGAAGAAGAAGCAAAGAGAACAAAACTAAGAAGAGAAAAAATTCTAATGAAGAAGAAGAAGAAGAAGAAGAAGAAGAAGAAGAAGAAGAAAGAAGGCAAATGAATCAAAAGAAGAAGAAGAAGAAGAAGAAGATGGAAAGCAAAGAATCAAATGAAGAAGAACAAATTCTAAAAGAAGAAGAAGAAGAAGAAAAGAAGAAGAAGAAGAAGAAGAAGAAGAAAGGGAAGCAAAGTGAACAAAACGAAGAAGAAGAAGAAGAAGAAGAAGAAGAAGAAGAAGAAGAAGAAGAAGAAGAAGAAAGCTCTTTCATCCTGAACAGCTAAAAAAAGACCCGAACATCATAACTTCTTTCTTTCTTGATACTTCTTTCATTTTTAATTCAACGTGAAAATCGAATTTTACTTTGCCAAATGAAATCACAGCAAACCCATGTATATCTTCTCCTACTATACCGAAAAATCCCTTGGTGAGCACTCCTATCTCTTGTTTTGTCTGTGAACCAACCCTGAAACTAAGTACTTGATCATTTTTCCAATAGGGAACCAATTGAATGGAACAATCCAGCAATATTCGCCAATTTAGTCTCCGGTATCGAGAGCCTTGAGGGGAATTTGGTAGGCAAGGAGTTGTTTGTCAGCTTAAAATTCCACGTTGAATTTATTCATCTTTTTATAATAGAGATTTTGTGTTGCTCTCTCTGGAACCGAAACTATGTTACTACTCAAGTCACAATACCTTTAGATATTTACGTCCAATTCTCCATGATTTTATTTTTATGCAAACCTCAATTATCAATAAAATTGTTTTACATTATTAATACTTTTGATCATATCTACATATGAATAGCATGCAATTGTATATATCTATTTACCAACCCCTCCGCACGAGCAGGATGTGACACAAGGTCAATTTCTTAAGCGGAGTTTAACAGGTTTGAATTCAGAGTTTTCCCTCTCCTAGACTGGTTACCTAGCCAGGGTTAAAGAGCCCAGTCTGCCCTGCTATTTATCCATAGCTGGAGGGAGAATAGGATTCATACCTTTCCCAAGGGTATTAGCGCTATATGAAACTCAAACAGCTTCGTCCAGGAATTGAACTCGGGTCGACGAGTCCATTTCCTATGACTCTAACCATTAGACCACGCACATGCAATTGTATATATATGCAACAAAATAGCAGTTTACAGTGTTAACGGGAAGGCTAATTTGCATATTGACATTAAACATTTGATTTTAATAGAATATGTGCTTGGTATTATTGATTTCTAATTGTTTGGTTTTATCTTAATGAATATGAGCAAAATCTGGGTGATAAATCTTAAGAGAAATCTATTAACAAGAAGAAATAACTGTAATTTTATTCTTTACTTCCTATTTTAACTAAAGAGTTAAATTCGGAAAATTTAGCAATGAAAGACGGGAGTGATGGAAGAGTAAGTTTCAGTTGTTCTTCTTTTCGATTATGCCCCTCTCTGTTTCAAATTTTTTTATCAGCATTTTTATTTAGTTTAATTAGCCTTTGTAATTTAATATATTTTATTACATTAGAACTTTAAATACTTGCAACTAGAGACCGCATATATTTGCTAGTTCATTTAATATGTTTGCACACTAAGGGCCGGGTTAGCTCAGTCGGTAGAGCGCTCGGCTAGAAACCACAAGGTTCCTAGTCCGATACCGGTCCTCGCCAACTCAGCGTATGAGTAGCACGGGGATCTGTGCGGTAAAGTAAGGAGTTGATGGTAGGTGTGGCGCTCCACCTCAGACGCAAAAAGAATCTCCTTGGTCTAGCCCTATTGAAAATGGGATAGACTCTCTCGCTGACTGGCTGATACCGACTTTAGGCCGCTCCGACGACTTAAACTTTTTTTACTTTAATATATTTATTTTCTATCAATTTATTTTTTACATTTTTTTTATTCATTTACACTTTTATGTTTTTTTTTCATTATTAACTTTCTTATAATTTCACGTTAAAATTATTCATTTATTTAATAATGTTTATTTTTATTAACTTTGCTTAAAATGTCACATTAAAATCATTCATTTATTCAATTATGTTTATTTTTTTCCATCTATCCATTCCATCATTTTATTTTATTCATTTACTTATTTATTTATTTATCGTATTGCTCGCTATCTTCCACTCACGTTTTGACACATTTTAAACCCCACCCCCCACCCACCCTCTCTCTCTCTCTCTCTCTCTCTCTCTCTCTTCTCTCTCTCTCTCTCTCTCTTGTAGGACTCACCATGTCCCTCTCACCACTCCTTACTCTCCTCCTTTTCTTTAATTTAAACGAAACGGTGCGTTTTACCAGTTTGCTGCTAGGCTCGTATACTGGCGGTGGTATAATTCAATGGCAGATGACAGACTGCTTAAGTGAAGAAACGAAGAGACGAGCGGTTAACTAAATCGAGCAGACACACGGACAGACCGACCGAAAGTTGATCAAGACAGGAATCAAAAGGACACACCAAGAATCGGGAATATAGTGGTTCCTGAAAATTGGTCGATCGAAATAATTTGATTTCCGAAAGACAATGGAACGACTGACAAAAAAAAAAAAAAAATGGCAACAAAAAAAAAGAAAAAAGAAAAAAAAGCAAAGATAAATCGATTCAAAATGCTTTTAGAGGTCAACGACAAATATTTGTTTTATAACTTGTTTCTTGTATTTTAGATTTAATTGGGTTATTTTCTTTCTGAATCAGTTGGAGAGATTTGTACGCATGCGCGTGTATCATAAAAGGAGAGTAAGGAGGAAAAGGAGGAGAGTAAGGAAGGTGAGTAAGAGGGTGAGGTGGGTATGGCGAGTTCTGCAAGAAAAAGAGAGAAAGGAGAAAAAGAGAGAGAGAGAGAGAGAGAGAGAGAGAGAGAGAGAATTAAACGTGGGTAAAATGTGTCAAAATCGAGTGTAGGAGAAATACGATATATGATAAGAAAAGAGATATAAGAGAGCGAAATAGAGAGTAGGAAGGTGAAAAAGAGAGAGAGAGAGAGAGAGAGAGAGAAGGAGTGAGAGAGAGAGAAATACAGAGAGAGAGAGAGAGAGAGAGAGAAATACAGAGATAGATAGATAGAGAGAAAGAGAGAGAGAATTTAAACGTGGGTAAGCAAAATAGAGAGTAGCAAGGTGAAAGAGAGAACGAGAGAGAAGAGAGATAGAGAGAGAGAGAAATACAGAGATAGATAGATAGATAGAGAGAGAGAGAGAAGAGAGAGAGAGAGAGGAGAGAAATACAGAGATAGATAGATAGATAGAATAGGAGAGAGAGAGAGAGGAGAGAAATAGAGAGAGAGAGAAGAGAGAGAGAAAGAGAGATAGAGAGAGAGAGAATACAGAGATAATAGAGAGAGAGAGAGAGAGAGAGAAGAGAGAGAGAAGGAGAGAGAGAGAAATACAGAGATAGATAGATAGATAGAGAGAGGAGAGAGAGAGAGAGAGAGAGAGAGAGAATTAAACATTGAGTAAAATGTATCAAAATGTGAGTGGAAGATAGCAAGAAATACATATATATAATAAGAAAAGAAATAAAGAAAGCGACATGGAGAGTATGAAGGTGAGAGATGGGAAGTTAGAAGAGGTGATGAGAAGATGGCAGATTCTGAAAGAATATGGAGAGAGGAGAGAGAGAGAGAGAGTGAGAGAGAGGAGAGAATAAAGCCTAAACGTAAAATATGTCAAAATGTGAGTAAGATTTTGAGAAAGAGAGAGGAATTGTTATAAGAAAAAGAGAGAAGAGAAAGTGAGAATAGCGAGAAAAGGTAGAAAGAGAAAATGAAAGAGAAAGAGAGAGACAGAGAGAGAGAGAGAGAGAGAGAGAGAGAGAGAGGAGAGGAGAGGATGAGAGAGAGAATTTAGCCTAAATGTAAAATATGTGTCAAAGTGTGAGTACGATTTTGAGAAAGAGGATCCGTGATAAGAAAAAGAGAGAAGAAAGAAAGAGCGAGAAAAGAAAAAAGAAAGAGAGAGAGAGAAAGAGAGAGAGAGAGTGAGAATTAAGTCTAAACGTAAAATATGTGTCAAAATGTCATTAAGATTGTGAGAAAGAGGATACTTGATAAGAAAAAAGAGAGAAGAGAGAGAAAGGCGAGAAAGAGGGAAGAAGAGAAAAGAAAGAGGAAGAGAGAGAGAGAGAGAGAGAGAGAGAGAAAGAGAGAGAATAAAGTCTAAAACGTAAAATATGTGTCAAAATGTCATTAAGATTGTGAGAAAGAGGATACGTGATAAGAAAAAAGAGAGAAGAGAAAGAGAGAAAGAGCGAGAAAGAGGGAGAAAGAGAAAAAGAAAGAAGAAAGAGAAAGAGAGATAGATAGAGAGAGAGAGAGAGAGAGAGAGAGAGAGAGAGAGAGAGAATTAAGTCTAAACGTAAAATATGTGTCAAAATGTCATCAAGATTGTGAGAAAGAGGATACGTGATAAGAAAAAAAAGACAGAAAAAGAGTAAAGGAGAGTAATGAAAATAGGTAGGAGAGTAAGTGCGGTGAGGTGATCATGGCGAGTTCTACAATAAAGAGAAAGAGAGAGAAAAGGGAAGAGAGAGAAAGACAGGAGAGAGAGAGAGAGGGGGGGGACTGAGACAGAGGTGGGGAGGGGAGATAAAGAGAGATAAAGACAGAGAAATCAAGCAGAATTTCTATGGAAGGCAAAAACGAACAGCTAAATTTGTTTATTCTCATTTGTATTTATTTATGCATTGTAAGTGAGCTGAGTGGCCGAGAAAAGCAATCAGATTTATTGATTGCTTGCTTTATTTTAACGGCAGGTTATTTTTAACTCGGCTAGGGTAATTTTATGCCTAGTGGTTAGGGAATCGCGTTCATATGTATGTATGACTAAAAACAAGCCCTTAAAAGAAGCCCTTAGAAGAAACTAGACAACATGGCGACCAAAAGAAAATAAAGGAAACATAACAAGTAATATACGATGAGATTGCGATCTTAGTCGAAGCAGTAAACAAAAAATGAATTAACAAGTAAGTCACAACTCTCTGTCTGTCTGTCTGTCTCTCTGTCTCTCTGTCTCTCTCTCTCTCTCTCATCCGTGTCTCCTCTCTCGAGATTTTTTAAAACTTTTTGACACACCTTGTATTCTGAAAAGATTAACGTTCCATTCATTGTTCATTTCCATCATGGTAAATACAGTTTCAAACTCGGAACTTTTATGGCACAACTTGTATTCTGAAAAGAAATGAACGTTCCTTTCATTGTTCATTTCTATCTTGGTAAATACAGCTTCAAACTCGGCACTTTTGTGACACACCTTGTATTCTGAAAAGATTAACGTTCCATTCATTGGTCATTTCTATCTTGGTAAATACAGCTTCAAACTCAGCACTTTTATGACACACCTTGTATTCTGAAAAGAAATGAACGTTCCTTTCATTGTTCATTTCTATCATGGTAAATACAGTTTCAAACTCGGAACTTTTATTGCACAACTTGTATTCTGAAAAAAAATTAACGTTCCTTTCATTGTTCTTTTCTATATTGGTAAATACAGTTTCAAACTCGGCATTTTTATGGCACACCTTATTCTAATATAATGTTTAATCATATATATTTACCAAACACTCCGACTATGTTGGGTATATATGGCAAATAATAGTCTTTCTTTTATTCATTCTTGTGTGGTATTCAATCATTTGACTCCGTTTTGAACATATTTTTAAAAACTCATTTTTGTTCTATTTAACCCATAGAGCTATCCCCGACCAGTACAGAGAGAACTTGGGAGTCATAGCAACGAAGGGGTACCCCACACTACACAGAACTCCAGAATTGGAACCTCCACGATAGAAACATGTTGGTGTCATATCCAGCGAACTAGGTACATCAGCCATCGCCTTCTAGCACATATATGATAAAGATGATTGGGGTTTTCCATAAGAGCAATACGGATTTGGACAATCATAGAGGTGCTAGGGCTTGACATGACCAGTTGCTTGCTCAGTACGGGCTCCTCCGACCGCCCATCTAGCCAAATAAGGGTTAAGTGGAGTGTTGCATATCATGGACTGCTCAGCCACCAGGATTCTGTCCTTAAGCATCAGGGCTCGTCCACCAGAGCAAATGGGTTGCCCCATTTGGAGGAGTCTGACAAAGGTGAAATTTGCATATTCTATAGCCCCATCCAACAAAGCTACCAAACTTTTGTTCGGTAGTATATATATATATATATATATATATATATATATACATGCAGAATTAAACAAAAGGCACATCTCCTGTTTAACAATTTTATTTTTGATCTTTTCTAATTTTCTGGCCAACTTTTTAATGTTTGGGTGGAATTGGTGGATAAGTCCACCAAAGTTCAGTTCCCGAGTACTTTGGGCACTTCGAGGTGCCATCATCAGGGGTGATGTATTCCAGTTGTTTTTGTTTTTTTTAATTATATTAATGTGGAGGCTGGAAGGAGAAGAAATGCCTATAACACCTTTCTCACCAATTATTAGAAAAGATTAAAATTAAAATTGTTAAACAGGAGATGTGCCTTTTGTTTAATTCCACATGTATAAATGAAAGAATGCTGCCCAAATACACACACACACACACATATATATATATATATATATATATATATATCTTATTATAATGGAGATTGTGTGTTTTTCTGTCTGTAACCGAAACTATATTTCTACTCAAGTCACAATTTCCTTAGTTATTAACGACACATTCTCCATGATTCTATTTCTATTTAAACCTCAATAACTAATAAAACTGTTTGACATTATTAATACTGTTGGCCTTACCTAAATACTAATAACATGCAATTGTATTTATATATTCAACAAAATACCAGTTTTCAGTGTAAACATAAAGCTAATTGCATATTGATATTAAAAAAACTGATTTTAAAAAATGTGCTTTTATTATTGATTTCTAATTGTTTGCTTTTATCTTAATGAATATGAGTAAAAATCTCTTCAATAAATCCTAAAAGAAATTCATTAACAAGAAGAAATAACTGTAATTTTATTCTTTACTTCCTATTTTAACTAAATAGTTAAATTAGGAAAATTTAGCATTGAAAAACGGAAGTGATGAAAGAGTAAGTTTCAGTTGTTCTATTTTCCGATTATACCCCCTCCGTTTCAAATCTTTTTATCAGAATTCTTAATTAGTTTCATAAGCCTTTCTGATTTAATCTAATATTTTATTACATTTAAACTTAAATACTTGCACCCGGAGGGTGCATATATTTGCTAGTATATATATATATATATATATACGTCATTGAGATAACAGTTCCTTACAAGAAAGAAATATTGACAGGGCACATAAATGTAAGCAGGAAAAATACGAAGACTTTCGAAAGCAATGCGTTCAGAACGGCTGGTTTACCGATATATTTTCCGTTCCAGTCAGATTCCGTGGTTCTACTGCTAAGTCGACCTCTGCATATCTGAGTAAACTCGGCTTGTCACCAACCGAAAAACGGAAATACATCAGGAGGCTCCAGGATTAGACAAAAAAATAAGGGGTCTGCCATTCCCATACTGTGACGTAAAAATGCAAAAAACAAAAAAAATAAAAATAAAAAAAAACAACAAAGCCTGGCGGTATCGTAAGTCACTGCTGGGCCGCCCCGGGTTAGTGGTAATGATGATTCGACCCCCGAAACCATGTGTCAGATGTGAAATGTTAACAGGTAATTATCGACGTCGGTATGAATAGTTTAACAGTTCGATTTCCGGAATTTTTCACGCTGAGATCCATCTTTTAAAGCTCAATATTATCTGCCATTTTCCCCCTTTATTTTCTTCTTAGCTCGTTTCTTTCTTTATATTTCATTTTTTTTTTTTATTTTACCCAGTCTTCTTCTAAGAGAGACAAGCGGAAATGCCTACAGTCAAAGTTACGTCAATACTACTCAATGCGTACACAAACAAAATCTTGACTTGCTAAAATCACTGCTATTTCTCCAGATGTTTCAGCTCTTATTTTTTGAAATTCTTTCTTACTTTCTTTTTGCATTTCTTGATGCTAAATGTATTGTTTTTGGTGTAAGGTACAAGGCTATGGGTAAACACCATTTCTAAGAAAAATAATAAGAGCACTCAACAATTACACAAGAACAAAAAAATCAGTATCAACCATACAAGACGTGTCAAGTTCGCTACTGGTAGGATGTGGCATAAGGTTTTAAGTTTTATCCAACCCATTCGCACTGTGTAGGATGTGGCACAAGGTTTCAAGTAGGGAGCATTCAATATGAACACCAAAGTGTAGGTATTTACCCAAACTATTCACTACGGGTAGGACGTGGCACAAGGTCACAAGTATGGGACAAAATCTTAACTTGCTGAAAATCACTGCTATTTCTCCAATGTTTCATCTCATTTGTTCTTTCTTACTTTCTTCTTGCATTTATTGGTGCTAAATGTATTGTTTTTGGTGTAAGGTACAAGGCTATGGGTAAACACCATTTCTACGAAAAATATCAAGAGCACTACACAATTACACAAGAAACAAAACTCAGTATCAACCATACAAGATGTGTCAAAAAAGTATCGAGATTTTTTTATTTTTTGACACACTGGTATTCTGAAAAATTAACGTTCAATTCATACATACATACATACATACACACCAACTGCCTTTTATATAAGTATACATGTCTTTGTGTAAAATTATATGAATATAAACGACAAAGTGTATGTAATTATCGAAGTCGTTCGCTACGGGTTGGATGTGACACAAGGTTACACGTATGGGACATCCAATATAAATAATAAAGTGTAGGTATTTTCCCAATAAATCCGCTACTGGTAGGATGTGGCACAAGGTTGCAAGTTTTAACCAACCCATTCGCCATGGGTAGGATGTGGCACAAGGTCACAAGTATGGGACATCCTCAAAAAACGACCAAGTGTAGATATTCACCCAACCCATTCCCCACCGGTAGGATGTGGCACAAGGTCACAAGTATGGCACATCCAATAAAAACGACCAAGTCTAGATATTTACCCAACCCATTCCCCACGGGTAGGATGTGGCACAAGGCCGCAAGTGCAGGGTATCCAATATAAACGAAAAAGTGTAGGTATTTACCCAACCCATTCGCCACAGATGTGGCACAAGGTCCAAGTATGGACATGGATATTTTCGCCCTGGCTACACGTCACAAGTATGGGAACCAATAGAAACGGTGTAGGCCATAGATGTGCACAAGGTCACAAGTATGGGACATCCAAAGAAGCGACAACGTATAGATATTACCCAACCCATTCGCCCTGGCTAGTTTGGGCACAAGGTCACAAGTATGGGAGATCCAATAGAAACGACGTCGTGTAGATATTTACCCAACCCATTCGCCACGGGTAGGATGTGGCACAAGGTCACAAGTATGGGACATCCAAAGAAGCGACAACGTATAGATATTTACCCAACCCATTCGCCCTGGCTAGTTTGTGGCACAAGGTCACAAGTATGGAGATCCAATAGAAACGACGTCGTGTAGATATTTACCAACCCATTCTCACGGGTAGGATGTGGCACAAGGTCACAAGTATGGGACATCCAAAGAAGCGACAACGTATAGATATTTACCCAACCCATTCGCCCTGGCTAGTTTGTGGCACAAGGTCACAAGTATGGGAGATCCAATAGAAACGACGTCGTGTAGATATTTACCCAACCCATTCCTCACGGGTAGGATGTGGCACAAGGTCACAAGTATGGGACATCCAAAGAAGCGACAACGTATAGATATTTACCCAACCCATTCGCCCTGGCTAGTTTGTGGCACAAGGTCACAAGTATGGGAGATCCAATAGAAACGACGTCGTGTAGATATTTACCCAACCCATTCCTCACGGTAGGATGTGGCACAAGGTCACAAGTATGGGACATCCAAAGAAGCGACAACGTATAGATATTTACCCAACCCATTCGCCCACGGGTAGGATGTGCACAAGGTCACAAGTATGGGGCATCCAAAGAAGCGACAACGTATAGATATTAACCAACCCATTCGCCACGGGTAGGATGTGGCACAAGGTCACAAGTATGGGGCATCCAAAGAAGCGACAACGTATAGATATTTACCCAACCCATTCGCCCTGGCTAGTTTGTGGCACAAGGTCACAAGTATGGGAGATCCAATAGAAACGACGTCGTGTAGATATTTACCCAACCCATTCCTCACGGGTAGGATGTGGCACAAGGTCACAAGTATGGGACATCCAAAGAAGCGACAACGTATAGATATTTACCCAACCCATTCGCCCTGGCTAGTTTGTGGCACAAGGTCACAAGTATGGGAGATCCAATAGAAACGACGTCGTGTAGATATTTACCCAACCCATTCCTCACGGGTAGGATGTGCACAAGGTCACAAGTATGGGACATCCAAAGAAGCGACAACGTATAGATATTTACCCAACCCATTCGCCCTGGCTAGTTTGTGGCACAAGGTCACAAGTATGGGAGATCCAATAGAAACGACGTCGTGTAGATATTTACCCAACCCATTCCTCACGGGTAGGATGTGGCACAAGGTCACAAGTATGGGACATCCAAAGAAGCGACAACGTATAGATATTTACCCAACCCATTCGCCACGGTAGGATTGGCACAAGGTCACAAGTATGGGGCATCCAAAGAAGCGACAACGTATAGATATTACCCAACCCATTCGCCACGGGTAGGATGTGGCACAAGGTCACAAGTATGGGGCATCCAAAGAAGCGACAACGTATAGATATTTACCCAACCCATTCGCCCTGGCTAGTTTGTGGCACAAGGTCACAAGTATGGGAGATCCAATAGAAACGACGTCGTGTAGATATTTACCCAACCCATTCCTCACGGGTAGGATGTGGCACAAGGTCACAAGTATGGGGCATCCAAAGAAGCGACAACGTATAGATATTTACCCAACCCATTCCTCACGGGTAGGATGTGGCACAAGGTCACAAGTATGGGACATCCAAAGAAGCGACAACGTATAGATATTTACCCAACCCATTCCTCACGGGTAGGATGTGGCACAAGGTCACAAGTATGGGACATCCAAAGAAGCGACAACGTATAGATATTTACCCAACCCATTCCTCACGGGTAGGATGTGGCACAAGGTCACAAGTATGGGGCATCCAAAGAAGCGACAACGTATAGATATTTACCCAACCCATTCCTCACGGGTAGGATGTGGCACAAGGTCACAAGTATGGGACATCCAAAGAAGCGACAACGTATAGATATTTACCCAACCCATTCCTCACGGGTAGGATGTGGCACAAGGTCACAAGTATGGGCATCCAAAGAAGCGACAACGTATAGATATTTACCCAACCCATTCCTCACGGGTAGGATGTGGCACAAGGTCACAAGTATGGGACATCCAAAGAAGCGACAACGTATAGATATTTACCCAACCCATTCCTCACGGTAGGATGGGCACAAGGTCACAAGTATGGGACATCCAAAGAAGCGACAACGTATAGATATTTACCCAACCCATTCCTCACGGTAGGATGTGGCACAAGGTCACAAGTATGGGACATCCAAAGAAGCGACAACGTATAGATATTTACCCAACCCATTCGCCCTGGCTAGTTTGTGGCACAAGGTCACAAGTATGGGAGATCCAATAGAAACGACGTCGTGTAGATATTTACCCACCCATTCGCCACGGGTAGGATGTGGCACAAGGTCACAAGTATGGGGCATCCAAAGAAGCGACAACGTATAGATATTTACCCAACCCATTCGCCACGGGTAGGATGTGGCACAAGGTCACAAGTATGGGGCATCCAAAGAAGCGACAACGTATAGATATTTACCCAACCCATTCGCCACGGGTAGGATGTGGCACAAGGTCGCAAATAGGGAGCATTCAATAAAAACGACAAAGTGTAGGTATTTACCCAACCCATTCGCCATAGGTAGGATGTGGCACAAGGTCACAAGTATGGGAGATCCAATAGAAACGACGTCGTGTAGATATTTACCCAACCCATTCGCCACGGGTAGGATGTGGCACAAAGCCGCAAGTGTAGGGTATCCAATAGAAACGACAAAATGTAGGTATTTACCCAACCCATTCGCCACGGGTAGGATGTGGCACAAGGTCACAAGTAGGGAGCATCTAATAGAAACGACAACGTGTATATAAGCATCTGTTGTAAGAACCTTGAATAGAACAAAGCGTAGGTGTGCTCACCAGCTTCCGGCTGTTCGTGACCTTCTTAATTACGACTAAGTGTATATATTTACCCAACCCATTCACTCTAGGTAGGATGTGGCACAAGGTCGCAAGTAGGGAGTATTCAATATGAACGTCAAAGTGTAGGTATTTACCCAACCCATTCGCCACGTGTAGGATGTGGCACAAGGCTGCAAATGTAGGGCATCCAACAGAAACGACAAAGGGTAGATATTTAGCCAACCCATACGCCATAGGTAGGATGTGGCACGAGATCACAAGTAGGGAGCATTCAATATAAACGAGAAAGTGTAGGTATTTGCCCAAACTATTCACTACGGATAGGATGTGGCACAAGGTCGCAAGTAGGGAGCATTCAATAAAAACGACAAAGTTTAGGTATTTACACAAACTATTCACCACGGGTAGGATGTGGCACAAGGTCGCAAGTGTGGGGTATCCAATAAAAACGATAAGTGTGGGTATTTACCCAAACAATTCACTACGGGTAGTATGTGGCATAAGGTCATAAGTATGGGAGCATTCAATATAACCGACAAAGTGTAGGTATTTATCCAAGTCGTTCGCCACGGGTTGGATGTGACACAAGGCCACACGTATGGGACATCCAATATAAATTACAAAGTTTAGGTTTTTGCCCAAGGAGTTCGCTACTGGTAGGATGTGGCACTAGGTTGCAAGTTGGAGGCATCCAACATAAACGACAAAGGGTAGATATTTACCCAACCCATTCGCCCCGGCTAGTTTGTGGCACAAGGCCGAAAGTGTAGGGTATCCAACAGAAACGACAAAGTGTAGATATTTACCCAACCCATTCGCTATAGGTAGGATGTGGCACAAGGTCGCAAGTAGGGAGCATTCAATAAGAACGACTAAGTGTAGGTATTTACTCAAACTATTCACTACGGGTAGGATGTGGCACAAGGTCGCAAGTATGGGACATCCTATAAAAACGACAAAGTGCAGATATTTACCCAACCCATTAGGTAGGATGTGGCACAAGGTTGCAAGTAGGGAGCATTCAATAAAAACGACTAAGTGTAGGTATTTACCCAAACTATTCACTACGGGTAGGATGTGGCACAAGGTCACAAGTATGGGGCATCCAAAGAAGCGACAACGTATAGATATTTACCCAACCCATTCGCTACGGGTAGGATGTGGCACAAGGTCACAAGTATGGGGCATCCAAAGAAGCGACAACGTATAGATATTTACCCAACCCATTCGCCACGGGTAGGATGTGGCACAAGGCCACAAGTATGGAGCATTTAATAGAAACGACAACGTGTATATAAGCATCTGTTGTAAGAACCTTGAATAGAACAAAGCGTAGGTGTGCTCACCAGCTTCCGGCTGTTCGTGACCTTCTTAATTGATATTCTCTATTTGTTTTTTAATTTTAATGTTGATGTTTATTCTAATAAAAAAAATGTCTTTTCTTTACTTATTATTTGATGTTTCGTTAAAACATTACTTAATTGCAATACGCTCAATTCTTTTCTTCCCATTTTAAAACCTTTTAAATTTCTTTTACCATGCAAACAAGTGATGAATCAATTGAGCTGATTTATTTGTATTAAAGAAATGCAACGTTTTTAAAAGATTATTTTCTTTATGTTTTGTTTACTGCTAACATTTTTAATCCTTTATCGAAATCTCTAACATGAGAGAATATATTAGAAAACCACGTAATTCAGATTCCTCAATACAGTCACTTTGATCAACCGAGATATACAGCTATTGTCAGAAGATGTAGAACCTGTTCGGGGTCCAATCTGTGAATCAAATACGGCTTTGTTTTTTGGGTTTTCGTTTTTAGAGTTCTGCTTTGCTGGTTGGTTTATTAATCTTAACGGCATATCAATCTGTGTAGGGTTATGTCATGCCTAACGGTTAGGAAGTAGTATATGTTGTGTATTTATATTTATACATTTTAGTAATTGGTTTTAAAAATGTGTTAGCACCATTGGGGATTATGTTGTATGGTATTGATTAAGTTCATGTCTATATTCTATGGTATGATTTTATTTCCCTCAAGAAGGAAAGAATGTCCTCCATGTTAACATTTTCAAATAGATCTTTCATATTGTTTCGATTTTACAGACAAAATAGGTTACAAAAGTCGGCATTTTTCACCAACCCCACCAAATTTGGAGAGCTAGAAATCGACATCACTCCACACATTTTTGGAATTGGAAGCTTAAATTTTGGGTATTTTCTAAAGTTAACATAGTCCACACAAGGAAAGAAATTCCGAAAAATTGAAAGGGTTGGGTGTCAATTTTACTTTTTTCTGGATGATTTGACATGGAATTACTCTATGACTATTATTTTCTGTTTCTAAACGAATGAATGAAAATTTTTTTGTCATTTGATTATTGTTGTGCTTTACATAAGAATTCAATAGTTTTCCTTACAATGATGCTGGATTCATTATGCACGCATCTTAATGCGAATAGAGGCTTTAACATTGTCATTGCAATAAAAGATATTCTATCATAGAACTCATTATTGATATTATTTCCTAAAAAAATGTTACACCATTCCATTAATAACTGAGAAAGGTTCTTCTCGTCTCTGTTGACAGAAAAGCGATTTTATACAAAATTTGCATTAATAACTTAGAGTTTCCTGTTTCTAGCTTTGTTACCAACGATTCGTATCAACGTGGTCTAGCGATTGTCACCTACCGGAAGTCGCTTGATAACTATGTATGACGCATCATTGGACAAGAGGAAACAATAGAAAAAGCTAATCTTCTCAAATATAAGACTTCCATTGTTTTGATGAAAAGTCGCCACCACTTTTTTCGCCAATCGCCACCAAATTGGAGAGTTAAAATCGACACAACTCCGCCAATTTTGGAATTGGAAGCTAATTTTGTGGAATTTTGAGTTTTGTTTAACGCATATCAACCTCTGTGGGTCATTTATTGCCAAAAAGGTATATTTGAGATTTCAGGACTTTAACTGTGTTTCTATGGAGATAATTGCGTTAGTCTGTATATTTTGTTGAAAAGGTTGCTTTTTAAATAAAATTTAAAATGTTTTCAGGGTTGTATTCTTGAAGATGTCTTTCATCAGGCTTCTAGCTTGATTAGCATAATTTGCGCGGATATGTTAAGTCTGTTACAATTAGAAGCGATATGCTTGGTTGTAGTGTACTTGGCATGTTGGGACACTGGGGCACCCTCCCCTTTTAACAGAATTCACAGCTGTACAAAATTTCAGAAAAATTGAAAGGGGGTAGGTTGACAATTTTACCTTTTTCTGGATGATTTCACATGGAATTGACCATATACATTACAAACCCCTCCAAACGAATATGATGACACAAGTCCAATTCTTAAGCGGAGTTATAACATATTCGATTTCAGACTTTTCCTTCTCTTAGACTGGTTGCATTAACCAATCATGTTAACGATCCAGTTTCCTAAAGTATTTACTCATAACTGAGAGGACAGAATATATTGATCAACATGCTATATTGCAGTCACATATTATATGTCAAAAGCCCTACGTATATCGAATTGAACTCGGTCGCCGTTGTTTATTCCTGCAAACAAAACCATGGTACACTTAGGTGCTCCAATGGTCATATCTTCCC
>CM042151.1:3739908-3747408 GCA_023376005.1 Doryteuthis pealeii
ACACGAAGAGAGAGAATACAGGAGAGAGAGAGAGGGAGAGAGAGTGGGGGAAGAGAGAAGAAGGGGGGAGAGGGGGAGAGAGAGGGAGAGAGTGAGAGAGAGAATTAAACATGTGGGTAAAGATGTACCTGGAAAATGTGAATGGAGGATAGCGAAGAAATAAAAAAATATAATGTATTAGAAAGAAAATAAGAAAGATAAATGGAGTAACAGAAGGTGAAGGGGGAGAGTAGGAGCGGTGAGGAGAAGATGGGGAGAAAGAGACAGACAGACAGACAGAAACGACAGAGAAAAGGAGGGAGAGAGAGAAGAGAAGGAAGAGGTTTGTAGACAGAAAGAAGGAGAGAGATAGAGAGTGAGAGAGAGAGAGAGAGAGAGAGAGAGAGAGAGTTAGAAATTGAGTTAAAATATGTAAATCTGAGTGGAAATAGCGGAGATCATAATATGATGAAAAAAGTGACAAAGAAAGTGGACAAATGGAGAGTAGGAGGTGAAGAAAGAGAGTAAGGGCTTGAGGAGAAGATGGTGGATCGGCCAAGAAAGACAGAATACAGAGACGAGATAGATAGATCGATAGATAGAATAGAAGAGAGGAAGAGGAAGGAGAGAGAGAAGAGGAGGAGAGAGAGAGAGAGAGAGAGAGAAGATAATGCATAACGTAAAATAATGAGTGACAATGCAAGTAAGATTGTGAAGAAAGAGGGATAAGAAAAGAGATAGAAAAGAGGGAAAGAGAGATAGAAACAAAGAGAGTGAAAGAGAGAGAGAGACAGACAGACCAGACAGACAGAAAATAAACGCATAAACGTCAAATATGAGTCTAAATGCAAGTAAGAATTGGGAGATAAGAGGATAAAAAGGATAGAAAAGAGAAAGACAAATAAGAAACATAAGAGAGTGAAAAGAGGAGAGAGAGAGAGAACAGACAGACAGACAGACAGAATAAAAGCCTAAACGTAAAAATATGTGTCAAAATTTGGGTAAGATTTTGAAGAAAGAGAGAGGATTCCCGTGATAAGAAGAGAGAAAGAGAAAGAGGAGTTTAAAAGAAGGGAGAAAAGAGAAAAGAAAGAAAGAAGAGAGAGAGAGAGAAGAGAGAGAGAGAGAGAGAGAGAGAAGAGAGAGAGAATAAAGCCTCAACGTAAAATGTGTCACATGTCATTAAGATCTGTGAGAAGAGAAAGAAAAAAAGAGCAGAAAAAGAGATAAGGGAGAGTAATGAAAATAGGTAGGGAGAGTAAGTGCGGCGTGAGGTGAATCATCGGCGCGTTTTCAATAAGTGAAGAGTAGAGAGAAAAGGGGAAGAAGAGAGAGAGGGGGGGGACTGAGACAGTTGTGGGAAGAGGGGAAGATAAAGAAGATAAACAGAGAAACCAAGCAGAATTTCTTAATGGAAGGCAAAAACGAACAGACTAAATTTGTTTAGTCTCATTTGTATTTATTTTATCATTGTAAGTGGCTGAGTGGCCGAGAAAAGAATCAGATTTATTGATTGCTTGCTTTAATTTAACGGCCAGGGTTAATTTACTGTCGGCTAGGGGTATTTTATGCCTAGTGGTTAGGGAATCGCGTTCAATATATATGCAATAGATAAAGAAACAAGCCCTTAAAAGAAGCCCTTAGAAGAGACAGAAACCAAATGGCGGCCAAAATAAAGAAGAGGAAAAATAACAATTAAGTAGGCGACGAGATTATATTCATAGCCAAAGCCATAAAGAAGAAATAAGGTAACAAGTAAGTCACAACTGTCTGTCTGTCTGTCTGTCTCTCTCTCTCTCTCTCTCACCCGTGTCTCCTCTCTCGAGATTTTTTTAACTTTTTGACACACCTTGTATTCTGAAAAATGAACGTTCCATTCAATTGGTCATTTCTATCTTGGTAAATACAGCTTCTAACTCGGCACTTTTATTAACACACGTTGTATTCCTGAAAAGATTAACGTTCCATTCATTGTCAATCTATTATGGTAAAATATACAGTTTCAAAATCGGAACTTTTATGGCAAACTTGTATTTTTGAAAGAAATGAACGTTCCTTTCATTGTTCATTTCTATCTTGGTAAATACAGCTTCAAACTCGGCACTTTTGTGACACACCTTGTATTCTTGAAAAGATTAACGTTCCATTCATTGGTCATTTCTATCTCTTGTTAATAACAAGCTTCAAACTCAGCACTTTATGACACACCTTGTTTCTGAAAGAAATGAACGTTCCTTTCATTGTTCATTTCTATCATGGTAAATACAGTTTCAAACTCGGAACTTTTATAGCACAACTTGTATTCTGAAAAAAAATTTAACGTTCCTTTCATTGTTCTTTTCTATATTGGTAAATACAGTTTCAAACTCGGCACTTTTATGGCACACCTTATTCTAATATCATGTTTTATCATATATATTTACCAAACACTCCGACTATGTTGGGTATATATGTCAAATAATAGTTTTTCTTTTTATTCATTCTTGTTTGGTATTCAATCATTTGACTCCGTTTTGAACATATTTTAAAAACTCATTTTTGTTCTATTTAACCCATAGAGCTATCCCCGACCAGTTCAGAGAGAACTTGGGAGTCATAGCAACGAAGGGGTACCCCACACTACACAGAACTCCAGAAATGGAACCTCCACATTAGAAACATGTTGGTGTCATATCCAGCAAACTAGGTACATCAGCCATCGCCTTCTAGCACATATATGATAAAGATGATTAGGGTACTCCATAAGAGCAATACGGTTTTGGACAATCGTACAGGTGCTAGGGCTTGACATGACCAGTTGATTGCTCGGTGCGGGCTCCTCCGACCGCCCATCTAGCCAAATAAGGGTTAAGTGGAGTGTTGCATATCATGGACTGCTCAGCCACCAGGATTCTGTCCTTAAGCATCAGGGGTCGTCCCTTAGAGCAAACGGGTTGCCCCATTTGGAGGAGTCTGACAAAGGTGAAATTGGCATATTCTATAGTCCCATCCAACAAAGCTACCAAACTTTTGCTCGTAGTATATATAATATATATATATAATATATATATATATATATGTTGTGTGTGTGTGTGTGTGTGTGTGTATATATTATATATATATATATATATATATATATATATTATATATTACATGCAGAATTAAACAAAAGGCACATCTCCTGTTTAAACATTTTATTTTTGATCTTTTCTAATTTTCTGGCAAACTTTTTAATGTTTGGTGTGAATTGGTGGATAAGTCCACCAAAGTTCAGTTCCCGAGTACTTTGGGCACTTCGAAGTGCCATCATCAGGGGTGATGTATTCCAGTTGTTTTTTTTTTTTTAAATTTATTAATGTGGAGGCTGGAAGGAGAAAGAAATGCCTATAACACCTTTCTCACCAAATTATTAGAAAAGATTAAAAATAAAATTGTTAAACAGGAGATGTGCCTTTTGTTTAATTCCACATGTATAAATGAAGAATGCTGCCCAACACACACACACACACACACACAACACACAACACACAATATAATATATATATATATACGTCATTGAGATAACAGTTTCTTACAAGAAAGAAATTATTGACAGGGCACATAAATGTAAGCAGGAAAAATACGAAGACTTTCGAAAGCAATGCGTTCAGAACGGCTTGGTTTACCGATATATTTCCCGTTCTAGTCAGATTCCGTGGTTCTACTGCTAAGTCGACCTCTGCATATCTGTAAACTCGGCTTGTCACCAACCGAAAAACGGAAATACATCAGGAGGCTCCAGGATTAAGACAAAAAATAAGGGTCTGCCCATTCCCATACTGGACGTAAAAAAACAAAAAAAACAACAAAGCCTGGCGGTATCGTAAGTCACTGCTGGGTCGCCCCGGGTTAGTGGTAATGATGATTCGACCCCCGAAACCATGTGTCAGATGTGAAATGTTAACAGGTAATTATCGACGTCGGTATGAATAGTTATACAGTTCGATTTCCGGAATTTTTCACGCTGAGATCCATCTTTTAAAAGCTCAATATTATCTGCCATTTTTCCCCTTTTATTTTCTTCTTTAGCTCGTTTCTTTCTTTTATATTTCATTTTTATTTTATTTTACCCAGTCTTCTAAGAGAGACAAGCGGAAATGCCTACAGTCAAAGTTACGTCAATACTACTCAATGCGTACACAAACAAAATCTTGACTTGCTAAAAATCACTGCTATTTCTCCAGATGTTTCAGCTCTTTTTTTTTTTGAAAAATTCTTTCTTACTTTCTTATTGCATTTCTTGATGCTAAATGTATTGTTTTTTGGTGTAAAGGTACAAGGCTATGGGTAAACACCATTTCTACGAAAAATATCAAGAGCACTACTGCACAATTAACACAGAACAAAAAAATCAGTATCAACCATACAAGATGGTGTTCAAGTTCGCTACTGGTAGGATGTGGCATAAGGTTTTAAGTTTTTATCCAACCCATTCGCCATGGGTAGGATGTGGCACAAGGTTTCAAGTAGGGAGCATTCAATATGAACCAAAGTGTAGGTATTTACCAAACTATTCACTACGGGGTAGGACGGTGGCACAAGGTCACAAGTATGGGACAAAATCTTGACTTGCTGAAAATCACTGCTATTTCTCCAATGTTTCATCTCATTTGTTCTTTCTTACTTTCTTCTTGCATTTATTGGTGCTAAATGTATTGTTTTTTGGTGTAAGGTACAAGGCTATGGGTAAACACCATTTCTACGAAAGATATCAAGAGCACTACACAATTACACAAGAAACAAAAAATCAGTATCAACCATAGAAGATGTGTCAAAAAAGCATCGAGATTTTTTTACTTTTTGACACACCTGGTCTTCTGAAAAATTAACTTTCAATTCATACATACATACATACATACACGCCAACTGCCTTTTATATAAGTATAGATGTCTTTGTGTAAAATTATATGAATATAAACAACAAAGTGTACGTATTTACGCAAGCCATTCGCCACTGGTTGGATGTGACACAAGGTCACCCGTATGGGACATGCAATATAAATAAAAAAGTGTAGGTATTTTCCCAAGAAGTTCGCTACTGGTAGGATGTGGCACAAGCTTTCAAGTTTTAACCAACCCATTCGACATGGGTAGGATGTGGCACAAGGTCGCAAGTACGGAGCATTCAATATGAACGACAAAGGGTAGGTATTTATCCAAACTATTCACTACGGGTAGGATGTGGCACAAGGTCACAAGTATGGGACAAAATCTTGACTTGCTAAAAATCACTGCTATTTCTCCAATGTTTCATCTCTTTTGCTCTTATTTTATTGAAATTCTTTCTTATTGCATTTCTTTATGCTAAATGTATTGTTTTGGTGTAAGGTACAAGGCTATGGGTGAACACCATTTCTACGAAAAATATCAAGAGCACTGCTCAATTACACAAGAACAAAGAATCATTATCAACCATACAAGATGTGTCAAAAAGCATCGAGATTTTTTTTTAACTTTTTGACACACCTTGTATTCTGAAAAATTAACGTTCCATTCATTGTTCATTTCTATCTCGGTAAATACAGTTTCAAACTAGACACTTTTATGGCACACCTTGTATTCTGAAAAAAATGAACGTTCCATTCATTGTTAATTTCTATCTTGGTAGATACAGCTTCAATCTCGATACTTTTATGACACACCTTGTACTAATATAATATTTTATCATATATATTTACTAAACACTCCGTACGATAAGGATGTGACATCGGGTCAGTTTTTTTAAGCAGAGTTTAACAGGATTTAATTCAGAGTTTTCTTTGTCTTAGACAGGTTGCCTTACTAAAGTTAAAGAGCCCAACCTGCCCTACTTTTTACCCATAGCTAGAGGGAGAATAGTCTGATTCAAACGTGTTCCAAAGGTATTAGCGTTGTGTGAAATGCAAACAGCCACGTCATGGATTTGAACTCGGGGCATCGAATCCATTTACTACAACGACAACCATTATACATCGAGCGCCTATTATATTTCTATAATAGTAAAATAATAATATGTAGTTCCTTATATATATATATAATATATATATATATGGTAGAATGTGGCACAAGGTTTCAAGTTTTACTCAACCTATTCGCCACGGGTAGAATAGGGCACAAGGTTGCAAGTATGAAGCCTCCAATAGAAACGACAAAGTGTTAGTATTTACGCAACCTATTAACTGCGAGTAGGATGTGGCATGAGGTCACATGTATGGGACATCCAATAGAAACGACAAAGTGTAGATATTTACCCAACCCATTCCTCTCGGGTAAGATATGGCACAAGGTCGCAAGTTTGAGGCATCCAATATAAACGATAAAGGGTAGAGATTTACCCAACCCATTCCCCATGGATAGGATGTGGCACAAGGTCGCAAGTTTGAGGCATCCAATATAAACGATAAAGGGTAGAGATTTACCCAACCCGTTCGCCACGGGTAGGATGTGGCACAAGGTCGCAAGTATTGAGCATCTAATAGAAACGACAACGTGTATATAAGCATCTGTTGTAAGACCTTGAATAGAACAAAGCGTAGGTGTGCTCACCAGCTTCCGGCTGTTCGTGACCTTCTTAATTGATATTCTCTATTTGTTTTTAATTTTAATGTTGATGTTTATTCTAATAAAAAAATGTCTTTTCTTTACTTATTATTTGATGTTTCGTTAAAACATTACTTAATTGCAATACGTTCAATTCTTTTCTTCCCATTTTAAAACCTTTTAAAATTTCTTTTACCATGCAAACAAGTGATGAATCAATTGAGCTGATTTATTTGTATTAAAGAAATGCAACGTTTTTAAAAGATTATTTTCTTTATGTTTTGTTTACTGTTAGGTTTTTTTTAATCCTTTATCGAAATCTCTAACATGAGAGAATATATTAGAAAACCACGTAATTCAGATTCCTCAATACAGTCACTTTGATCAACCGAGATATACAGCTATTGTCAGAAGATGTAGAACCTGTTCGGGTCCAATCTGTGAATCAAATAGGGCTTTGTTTTTTGGGTTTTCGTTTTTAGAGTTCTGCTTTGCTGGTTGGTTCATTAATCTTAACGGCATATCAATCTGTGTAGGGTTATGTCATGCCTAACGGTTAGGAAGTAGTATATGTTGTGTATTTATATTTATACATTTTAGTAATTGGTTTTAAAAATGTGTTAGCACCATTGGGGATTATGTTGTATGGTATTGATTAAGTTCATGTTTATATTCTATGGTATGATTTTATTTCCCTCAAGAAGGAGAGAATGTCCTCCATGTTTGCATTTTCAAACAGATCATTCATATTGTTTGCATCAAAATAACGGTTTCTAATGTGAGCAAAAAACCTGCATTCCATGAATAAGTGTTTAACAGTCAAAGGTCTTTGACATGTTTCACATTGTGGTTGTTGTTCTTGTTTGAGTATATTGGTTATGACATTAGAATGTGTCTACTGGTGAGGCTACAATTCTGGTGCTCTATTAAGTGTGAAGTACTCATTCATCGCCATTACTGCCTGACTCACTCTGACTCAGAATG
>CM042151.1:3752408-3772408 GCA_023376005.1 Doryteuthis pealeii
ATATATATA
Organism: Doryteuthis pealeii; assembly: GCA_023376005.1. Taxonomy (NCBI): domain Eukaryota; kingdom Metazoa; phylum Mollusca; class Cephalopoda; order Myopsida; family Loliginidae; genus Doryteuthis; species Doryteuthis pealeii. The sequence goes on from CM042151.1 coordinate 3,752,418, forward strand.
ATATAATATATATATATATAATATATATATTATGAGAAGTAAATACACAAACGATGTGTTTTTGATATGGCTTTTTTTTTAGCCGACAATTTTTGGGAGAATATGTGCTGATGAGGCCTAATAAGCCGAAATGTACATACAGAGATTGATTTTTCTCGATTTGTTTAGCCTTACATTTGAATAGGTATGCTCGCCTAATTAATTAATTCTTAATTGATTAAATTCCAAAATTAGGTACGACTTCAATTAAGCGCATATTCTCCCAAATATATATATATATATATATATATATACTATATATATATATATAGTATTAGTGCTAATACTAAATCCGCTCTACTAAACGTATCTGAGCACTTTATATTTGTTATATAACACTGATTTACCCGGTTAATAATAGTATCGACAATCAAATATTGGGATTAACTGAATATTTTTCCCCGTAAGTCATTCCCCTTTAACGTATATATATATATATATATATATATATATATATATATATATATATATAGTGCTATGGGTTAAAAAGTTCAACTAGTGTTTTCTACAAGGATGGCTTTGGCATTAATAACCTACGATGGTTGAGATACCAAAAACCAAACCAGACCAATCCTATCTAAGTCAGTTTCTCTTTCTCTCTCTCTCTCTCTCTCTCTCTCTCTCTATATATATATATATATATATAAATATATAAATATATATATATATATTAAAAGCGGGGCTCATAAATTAAAAAAAGTGAACAAAAATGGTACATAGATACAGAAAAATCATTAAGTAATTCCCTCTTTAGCATGAGCCTAAAGAAAATGTTTTGACTTACCTCGTTAGCAAGCTTAGTATTCCGTACAAAAGAAAAAAGTGTTTTTGGCTACGTATCCCATTTAAATATGGAGTTCCGCGCGTCTGATTGGCTGGTACTAACACGCAATCAGAAGCGCGGTGCTTTGTATTTGATTGGGATGAGGTCAACAACCGGGTTCCAGTATAAAAAAAAAAAAAGATTTCCCCATCATGTCTTTTTAGCGGTTAAGAAAAGGTGGTTGCACCAGAGTTTTAGATCGCCTCTGGTGGGGTCTGCAATGCGAGGGATGTCTGATGTTGTAAGACCCGAAACATCCCAATGAACTTTGCATAAAAACATCACTGAAGACAACCACCGGCGCCCAAAAGAAATGAGCGTATGTTTAAAGTATATATATTATATATATATATATATGCGTCTTTTATTGATTTTCCTAATGTGAAAATTAAATTGTGATCGTGCCACGGGCGTTTGCAAACTATTTAGGGTTATATTTGATACAACTGTTAAGTATCTCTTGATTCGTAGAATCATCATCAACATCATCATCATGCTGGCAGAAACGATTCTCTCTCTCTCTCTCTCTCTCCTCCTCTCTCTCTCTCTCTCTCCTCTCTCTCTCGCGCGCGCGCAATTCGTCCTATCGGCCATCGCTCTTAGAAAGATATGAATCCAACTATTCGCCCTTGCTATGGGTAAATTAGGCCAGATGGCAACCAATCGAGGAGAATGAAAACGGGAGGCGTCCGAATCTACCGTTTATCGTTGCAGTACCGCGAGTCATTATTCCTGGACGAAGCTCTTAGTATTTCACATTGCGCTAATACTCTTGAGAAAGGTATGAATACACTATTCTCCTTCCTTCCCAGCTATTGTTAAAATAGTAAATAAAGACTGAGCATTTTAACCTTAGTGTGGTAGTCGATCTAGGGCCTAGAGATCACCAAACTTTCTTCACGGTGGGTCGGATAATTGAAAAATTAACAAGCGCGGGCCACGTTCTCATTGTGTTCAATACTTGATCGAAAGCTTTGCGAAAAGGATGGTAAACAAAATTATCTTTCCCTGTTATATTCATGGATGAGATGCACAGAAACTAATTCAACCAACATAATCATTTTCAAAACATTATCAAAGAACGCAACATTAGCAGAAAGGGTTTAGTGAAACTTGTGAAATTGAAGTTTGCCTTTCAAGATATCATTAGTATTTGGTATGCAATTGCTACATTCAATAAAGAGAATTGATTTCAAATGTTTATCAGTCAATTTCATTCGATGGGTTAAATGGTATCAGAACCTCTCACGTTCCGTACATTTTAACTAACAAATTCAAGTACAATCGGTGGGCCTGATAAAATGCCTTTGCGGGTCGGATCCATCCGCGGGCCGTAGTTTGGTGACCCCTGATCTAGGCGAATAAAAACTCGGAATTTAAACCAGAATTGTAGAGGGACTTCGGCAGGTTATTACTGTCCAAAACACGCACCTCCATAAGCAAGCCAATGTCACGGTGTAAGATTCAAATTTATTTAATGAACATACAATTCCGACACGTTGTGAGACAAAACATTTAATATATATAACAGCACATGGAAACGATAATATACATAATGTACAGGAGAATAGAACATGTAAATACATATACAATATTTAGGTATAAACAAGATGCCCAAATGTACCTAACATATAAATTTTACAGACATGGAACTAAAGGATAGTCCATGCTGTATAAAGGACTTACAGTAATGTAAGGGGGGGGCAAAAGCCCCACCGAGAAGGGGGTAGATAGACTCTAGCCCATAGCAGTTCTTGAGAAGATCCAGCTAAAAGAGGAAGACAAGTTCCAATGAACGCGCTTAAATACCAGAGGTCCCCTAGTGGGAACAAACAGCAACGCAGCGAGAAGATAACTCTTCCGGCAAAGGGAAGGTAATCCCCTACAACGGGATAAGTCTCTTCATTTCGAAAGCTGATTTTCACGGCAACGAAATCATCCTCGGCAAGCAAGGCCATATTAGAAGCAAAACGTCACGTGATATGTTCAATTACGCGGTAATACATGCCAATGTCTCACGTGGTAAACCGAACGAAGAGCAGATAATCGTGTCGCATGATTAATACGACAGGTGCTCGGAGAGCGAAGCTTCCGATTTTCATCTGCTTAGAGGGCATGGATAAAACATAAGTCACCTGCCGATGAATCGCAAGTTCCCTGGTTCGATACTGGTCCCTGTAACATCAGCACATGAGAAGTACAGATTGGGTAATTGATCTATGAGGTAAAGTGGGGTGCTGATGGTAGATGAGGCACCCCACCTACGTAAAAACAATCTCTCTTGTCTAGCGCTCGCAAAAAGGGGATAGACTCCCTCGCTGTCAGGCTGATACAGACAATAGGCCACTCCGCCAACTTTACTTGCTTTTGCTTCATATATATATATATATATATATATATATATATTATATATATATATATACATATATATAATTGTAGAAAAGATGCTGAGTGACAGCAAAATATATATATATATAATATATATATATATATATTATGTGTGTGTGTGTGTGTGTGTTGTGTTTTGTGTGTGTGTGTGTGTGTGTGTGTGTGTGTGTGTGTGTGTGTAAAAATGGAAATTGAAATGAATCCGACAATAATGAGGAAGAATGAATAAAGAAAAGAAAGAACAGAATGGATGATAAAAGATGAATTTAATCAAATATCACTTACACATGTGTTTCGTCAGTTCATCTGTGTGAAAATATTCCGCACACAGAGAAGATTTGCGCTTCATCAGAGTGAAATTTTTATTTTGAAAATAAAGAGTGAAATTTTATTTTCAAAATAAAATTTCACTCTGATGAAGGTCGAATCTTCTCTGTGTGCGGAATATTTTCACACAGATGAACTGACCGAAACACATGTGTAAGTGATATTGATTAAATTCATCTTTTATTATCCATTCTGTTCTTTCTTTTCTTTATTCATTCTTCCTCATATATATATATATATTTATATATATATATATATAATATAGAGAGAGAAGAGAGAGAGAGATGGGGAGAATAGAAGAGAGAGAATGGGGGAAGGGAGATAGATATATATGAACTATAGAGAAATTATTGAACTGTTTTAAAAAGGCATGGATGAAGACAGATAGATAGATAGATAGATAGAAAGATAGATAGACTCGATTCCTGCCACTATGTCTCCATCTCAGTTTAAATCTCTGGGCCTTTACTCAGAACCATTACTTCTGTTCATTACACAAATACTTATATTTAACACCCCACCCCCCGCAAATTCCCGCCAATTTTCTATTTACTAATCATTCTGATCAACTTCCGGCGTTACTTTTTGAAACCTAATTAATACTAATTAAGTTTGTCAATTTGATGTTGTTGTGCAACGTCACCAAAATTTCGTGTAATCATTCGTGTTTCTTTTACAACCTCCGAAAACCACCTCACTCGCCACCCCTTTTTTTTTTTGTTTTTCGTAGCATTTTTAATTAATTTTCAAATGATTAATAATTACTTTTCTATCTCATTTCTGACACTTGTCGTTTCATCTCTCGAAAGTAAAACCTGTCAACGTTGCCGTCCTCTTCACAGGAAAAAGTGAATTTAAATAAATAAATAGATAAATAAATAAAGAAAGAAAGAAAGAAAGAAAGAAATAGAAAGTTATCTTGAGTTCCGAGTTATCGCGTTCGGCATCGGCTCGCCTCCTTGCACGTCTAGGCGCCTTTTCTGGACGAATTACCCAACGGAGTAGAAGGTGGGATAATTGATAGAGCGGACTTCAAGAGAGAGACTCAGAGACACAGAGAGAGACAGAGACAGAGACAGAGACAGAGACAGAGCGTGAGAGAGAAGAGAGAGAGAGAGAGAGAGAGAGAGAGAGAGGAGAGAGAGTGGGGAGAGAAAAAGAAAGAGATAGAGCGAGGGAGAATTAACTATGGTAGATAATGAAGAAAACAGATAATAAAGAGTATAGAGAGATTTAATGAACATAGAAGATAGATAGATAGATAGATAAGAGCCGACTGAGAGGAGAGAGAGAGAGAGAGAGAGAGAGAGAGAGAAAGAGAAGAGAGAGAGAGGAGAGAAAGAAGATGAGAGGGGGGGAATTAACTATGGTAGATAATGAACAAACAGATAATGAGAGATAGAGACATAATGAACATAGATAGATAGATAGATAGATAGATAGATAGATAGATAAAGAGCCGACTGAAAGAGAGACAGAGAGAGAGAGAGAGAGAGAGAGAGAGAGAGAAAGAAAGAGAGAGGGGAGAATTAACTAAAGATAGATAATGAACAAAACAGATAATGAAGAGATGGAGATATAATGAACATAGATTATAATAGATAGATGATAGATAAAGAGCCAACTGAGAGAGAGAGAGAGAGAGAGAAGAGAGAGAGAGAGAGAGAGAGAAAGAGATAGAGAGGGGGAGAATTAACTATGGTAGATAATGAACAAAACAGATAAAGAGAAGATAGAGATATAATGAAACATAGATACGATAGATAGATAGATAGATAGATAGATAGATAGATAAAGAGCCGACTGAAAGAGAGAGAGAGAGAGAGAAGAGAGTGAGAGAGAGAGAAGAGAGAGAGAGAAGAAAGAGAGAGGGGAGAATTAACTAAGATAGATAATGAACAAAACAGATAACGAAAGAGATATAGAGATAATGGAACATAGATATATAGATAGATAGATAAAGAGCCGACTGAGAGAGAGAGAGAGAGAGAGAGAGAGAGAGAGAGAGAAAAGAGAGAAGAGAGAGAAAGAGGATAGAGAGGGGGAGAATTAACTATGGTAGATAATGAAGAAAACAGATAATAAAGAGATAGAGAGATAATGAACATAGATAGATAGACAGATAGATAGATAGATAGATAAAGAGCCGACTGAGAGAGAGAGAGAGAGAGAGAGAGAGAGAGAGAGAGAGAGAGAGAGAGTGAGAATTAACTAAGATAATGAAGAGATAGAAATAATGAACATAGATAAGATAGATAGATAGATAGATAGATAGATAATTAAGAGACGGAGATAAAGAGAGAAAAAGAGGAATAATGAATAAAATGAAAAAGAAGAGACTGAGAGAGAGAGAGAGAGAGAGAGAGAGAGAGAGAGAAAGAAGAGAGAGGGGAGAATTAACTAAGATAGATAATGAACAAAAACAGATAATGAAGCGATAGAGAGATAATGAACATAGATAGATAGATAGATAGATAGATAGATAAAGAGCCGACTGAGAGAGAGAGAGAGAGAGAGAGAGAGAGAGAAGAGAGAGAGAGAATTAACTAAAATAATGAAGAGTAGAGAAATAATGAACATAGATAGATAGATAGATAGATAATTAAAGAGACGGAGATAAGAGAGAAAAGAGATAATGAATAAAATGAAAAAAGAGAGACTGAGAGAAGAGAGAGAGAGAGGAGAGAGAGAGAGAGAGAGAGAGAATTAACTGTGATAGATATTGAACAGCCTGCGATACAGATAATGAACACACACACACACACACACTTTCGACTTTCTATTCGGAACAGCAATATTACCCAACGAGTACAAGGTGGGATAATTGATAAAGCGGACCTCAAAGAAGAGAGAGAGAGAGAGAGAGAGAGAGAGAGAGAGGGATAGAGAGAGAGAGAGAGAGAGGGAAGAGAGAGAGAGGGGGGGGGCAGACAGACAGACAGAGAAGAGAGAGAGATAGAGAGAGAGGAGAGATTTCTTTTCTTTTTAATTATACGCGTCGACACCATCGATAACGATCGGGAATACCTTTAGTCGTTACCCCGACAGAATACAGTTTCCAGTCAAGTAACGAGTTCCGTTACAAGCTTCAAAGAGACCCTCTTCTATTGTGTAACAGTAAGGTCGATTTTGTAACCCAACACCCTATCGATTTTCTATTCAGAACAGCATAATTTCGATGTAACATGAAATTAACACGAAAAACTCTCTGTGTGGCTGTTGGATTAATTTTGTATATAAGGTTTACTGACGATCACGACTTGTATTTATAAACTGTTCCAAAACAGTTGAATCAGCCAATCAAAATCGCACAAACATGCATTTAATTCATTGTTTCAAGGCGTTAATAAATTGCCCTACAATTGCTCGCTGGATGCAGACCAACAGATAAGAATTACACTTTAGAATCACAGATCAGAGGAGAAGGATTAAAAGTGATACTACATCTCTCTACTTCAAGATAGGATCAAACTTTTTGCCAAAAGGAATCTCAACTGGAATCTCAACTATAAAACTACTTTTAACTACAGCCCTAGAATGGCTACACGATCGTAACAGATTCACCAATTTTAAAAACAAACCCAAACGTTTCAACAGCAAAAGCACGTTGTGCACCTGTCCAAAACGCTGACCGAAAACTGATCGTGGTGAAATAGTTAACCTGCTAGTCTCATAGATACATTACTACTAGATAGCAAGTTCGATCCATGCTGACCAGTGTCGGATAAGTAAGAGCCATGTTTTGTTTTTAGTCTGAAGATGCTGCGACCTAAGCAAATTTAAAGTTTTTTACTTCATTTATTCACTACATATCTTTAGAGGAAGAGGAGGGCTGTGAAGGGAAACGTATTAATAAAACCAACAACTGGTCTCTTAAAAAAGCGTTTGATAATCCGAAACCAAAACTGGGTTGAAATAAAACTTTAAATTTGAAAATAAAAAGATCGCAAATGCAATCAAGTGCAGATCGAATACGTGAAACACCGCGTTGTAGAACATATTTTCAGTTGTTTTTCCTTAGTTTTTACTGAAATGAATATACCAAGTGATTTTATCTTTTACAAAACCATACACGTAGATACCTATTACTATACGGTAACCCCCAATCCTTTTATCATATATGTGCTAGAAGGTGGTGGATGAGGGTTTTAGTGTTACGAGTATGACTTTAAAATACATCTAATGGTGAAGTTTCTATTCTGGAGTTCTGGGGAGTAGGGAGTACCCTTTCATCGCCATTACTCCCAGGTCCACTCGGACCCGAAGTGGTAGTACTTATTAGGGTCCCATCTGTAGGTTGAATAGTAAAAATGAGTTTTAAAAATGTGTTTTAAAAAAGTGACACATGCCAAATACCTGGATAAATATCTGCCATTATTATTTGCATGAATCACATTTCATGAGAGTGTCTTTTCAGGTGACTCTCGTAGATAGATAGATAGATAGATAGATATGACATTTTTGAACAAGAGGATCCAAGTACTGCAACACCGATGAAAAAAGTATCTGGACCGCAAGAGGGACTATGTTGAAAAAAAAAAAAAAACCTCAATAAACCATACTACTTTTCTCATTCCCCAATGATACCTGCATCGGAAAAAATACGTGCTAAAGATATCGGCTTTGGTTGCTCTTACTCCAGCTTTGACACGTACTAGAGTGAAGATTAGTATATTTTTAAGAATCACCATCATCATCATCATCATCATCCTCATCCTCATCCCCATCATCATCATCATCATCATCATGTGACACTTTAAAATGTGGGAAGGTATGTGTGACGCACCCTGTATTGGTGTATGTATCGGCTATGCAAATCTTCATTGCGATTTTAGAATTAAAAAAAAAATAAATAAATAAAGATCTAGTCCCGATATTTTTATCACAACTTGTGTGAGTGTGTGTGGGGTATGTGCGGGGTCATAGAAAAGACGAGGAGCAGGGAGAGGAAGGCGAGATGAAGGGAGAGGAGGAGGAGAAGTGAGGCTGTGAGCAGGTATATAATGAAAACGATATCAAAATAGTGAACATTTGAATCAATGTTTTTGCGAGACATCACGGTTCAGACACGTGCTCGGTGTTCCGTGAAATTATATATCAATCCGTTAGTGTCACGACAAACCAAAACAGAACGCCGTAAAACAACCAGTCTTCGTTTTTAAAAAAATCGATCACTTCTTTTTCTTCTTCATCTTCTTCTTCTTCTTCTTCTTCTTCTTATTATTATTATTATTATTATTATTATTATTATTATTATTATTATTTGCTCCTTTTGAGTTTTCACATCAGCATCAGCTGATGGTCTTCCACTGGAGTCTGAGTGATAGCAAGTCTCCTCAGGTCTCCAGGACTCTTCTGGGTATTCTGGCAGATTGCAACAGTGCAGTGTTCTGAATGGTTTCAATCCTTCTCCTGATATCCAAACTTTCCAAGCCCTTTTCTAATCCTTTTGGGACCGTTCCAAGTGCACCAACTACAATTGGTATCACTTTCACTTTCATATTCCATAACTTTTTCAGTTCTCTGGCAAGGTCTAGATATTTGTCCATTTTCCATTTTCCTTTAGCTTCACCCTGTGATCTGCTGGCACTGCAAAATCCACCAGTTGACAAGTTCTTTCTTTTTTTTTTTTTACGTGTTTCTCACAGGTGCCAATCGGGTCTTACCTCGTGCCTGCCGTCTTATTATTATTATTATTATTATTATTATTATTATTATTATTATTCCATTTGTGTTTTTCACATCAACGTTAGCTGATGGTATTTCGCTGGAGTCTGAGTGACAACAAGTCCCCTAAGGTCTCCGGGACTCTTCTGAGTATTCTAGTCGTTTGCAGCAGTACGGTAGTCTGGATAGTCTCAATTCTTCCTCTGATTTCCAGTTCATCCAGTATTTTTTCCACGCTTTTTGGGACCGTTCCAAGTGCACCAACTACAATTGGTATCACTTGACTGGCAATTTGTCATCTTTTCGTTTTCTTTATCTTCATCCTGTGATTTGCTGCAACGGCAAAAAACCTGCCAGTTGACAAGTTCTCTTTTATTATTATTATTATTATTATTATTATTATTATTATTATTATTATTATTAAAAAGTGCGTCCAACAGTTTTTGTTAATCAATACTAGGTCAGGTAGTTTTTCACACTAGCGTAAGCTGATGGTCTTTCACTAGAGACTGAGTGAAAACAAGCCACTTTAGCTCTCCATGACTATTCTGAGTGTTCTACCCTAATGTTTTTTAAGGGTCTGAATGATTAAATCAGAATTTTTTAGAAACGTTACTGTCGTAAAACAAAACAAATACCTCAGCGGAGTGGAGTGAATCTGATGCTTTTTAAGTAAGTAATTAATCTGTTTAAAATATTAAACATTTTATTTAATTTTTTTAATTTATATAATTTTTCCCACCTACCGCCCTCCGACAATATCGTTCAAAAATTTAATTTTACACCGCACGGAAGGTGTTTTTTTGTTAGTATATATAATGATCACTGCCCTTTTGTACGCCTCTAAGACCTGGGTTGTTTACAAACAACATCTCAAGACACACAAGAGGTTCCATCAGAATTACCGTTGCAGGATTTTAGGTATAGAATGGTTGTTATTTACACCAGACACCACAATACTTGAACTATGTCACCAGCCTAGTATTGAGAGTTTAATCCTTAGATCACGTCTTCGCTGGCCAGGTCATCTAGTTCGCATGAATGATTGCCGAATCCCAAAACAACAATTTTACTGGGAAACGTCGTCAGTGCAAACCAAAATTGAGGTTTAAGGACTGCCCCAAGGACACTCTGAAGAACACTGCTATTGCTGTGGAGGACTAGGAGAAGCTAGCTTGTAATAGACCTGGCTGGAGAGCCACCATCTACTTGTCTGTGGTAGAAGTCCAACCGAATTAAATGCCAAAAATGAAGCAACATTCAAAGTGGAGAAGTTCCAACATGTAGTTTATGTGGAATGTTACATAATCTATGCGGTTGCATAAGATTATTGTCAATCCCTGTATTTCTAAAGGGATGGTCCTTTTCATATCACGGGCGGGACTTTCCATGGAATAGTACAGAAAGCCCGCCAAATTATGTGAAGTCACGTGGCACCTGGTTTGGTCCTCAGTTTCTAGTTAGACGTGGGGCAGATAAGGTCTTTCTGCCTTAGCTGAAGCTCACTGCATACGCGCGCAATGTTAGTCAGATATTTAGTTACATGAAATGTATAGTTAAGGAAATAAAAGCTTAAGAAAAATAACACGGTCTTGTGATTAGTGAATGTCTTGGTAACAAGACTGATGAAGAAGAAGAAACGAGTCAAGTGCGACTGACCACCAAGACGAAGTCACCAAGACAGAGAAGAGATGTTAGAAAGGGGCCTAGAAGAAGTTAAGATAGAAGATGAACAGAAGAAGAATAGAAGATGTAATGAGAAGGGTATACAACAGGAAGAGTATATCGCTTCAGGGCTGGCCTGGTGAGTCATCTGAGAAAACACAAGGATAGAGTGTCAAATGGTACTGGCACCCAAACTTTGATAATACAAAATATCAGGAAATGGTCTTACTCGAACACGAGTTGACAGCCGACATATAATGATAAATAATCTCCAATCGGCAAGCACTGAGGTGCAAACGTACCTAAAATGCAATTTAAAAGAACTGCAATCATGTAAAGCCTCTTCTTTTTGTTTCTTTTTTCTCTTTTCTTTTTTTTTGTTTCTTTTTTCTCTTTTCGTTTTTTCTTTCTTTTTTCTCTATTCGTTTTTTGTTTCTTTTTTCTCTTTTCGTTTTTTGTTTCTTTTTTCTCTTTTCTTTTTTTCTTTTTGTTTTTTGTTTCTTTTTTCGTTTTTTGTTTCTTTTTCTCTTTTCGTTTTTTCTTTCTTTTTTCTCTATTCGTTTTTTGTTTCTTTTTTCTCTTTTCGTTTTTTGTTTCGTTTTTCTCTTTTCGTTTTTTTCTTTCTATTTTTGATTAAGCAATTTAGGCACGTGTGTTACTTATTACATGCCTTCCTGTACTGGTCTGATTAGCTCTTCAGATGATCCTTTTGTTCCATCCACTGACAGAGAGACATGCCCCCTGCAGACAAAACCCACCCAACCCGGCCGACTCTTGGCCGTGTAATTAAAATAAGCCAGCATTTCAATTACCATAAAACAAATATCGTAAAAACTATCAGATGACATTTATTCAACTTACAAGACAATTTAAAGGTTTTTGGCTCGACTGGTTGAAAATAGAAGATTAATATTAACGAAGTGTTAAACATTCATAGTCATCAACCCCCTCTGCATCAGCAGGAAGTGGCACAAGATCAATTTCTAAAGGTTTGAATTCAGAGTTTTCCATCTCCTAACTGGTTGCTCAAAAAAGAGATATTCATGGCTGTCCGTATTAATCGATATTAGTGTGGAGGTGGTAATGTGTGTGTTTCTGAGAAAGAAGAAAGAAAGAAAGAAAGAAAGACCCAAACAACAAAGAGACAGTTAAAAGGAGAAAAAATATAAAGAAGGAAAGAAAGAAAGAAAGATACAAGAAAGAACGAACGAACGAATGAACGAAAGAAAGAAAGAAAGAAAGAAAGAAAGAAAGAAAGACAGAAAAAAGGAACGAAAGACGAGGAAAGAAAAAGTGAACAGATAGAAAGAAAGAAAGAAAGAAAGAAAGAAAGAAAGAACCAAACAACAAAGAGACAGTTAAAAGGAGAACAAATATAAAGAAAGAAGAAAAGAAGAAAGAAAGAAAGAAAGAAAGAAAGAAAGAAAGAACAAGAAAGAACGAACGAACGAATGAACGAAAGAAAGAAAGACACAGAAAAAAGGAACGAAAGACAAAAAAGTGAACAGAAAGAAAGAAAGAAAGAAAGAAAGAAAGAAAGAAAGAAAGAAAGAACAAAGAGATACTTAAAACGAGAAAAAATATAAAGAAGGAAAGAAGAAGAAAGAAAGATACAAGAAAGAACGAATGGATGAACGAAGAAAGAAAGAAAGAAAGAAAAAACAAACAACAAAGAGACAGTTAAAAGGAGAGAAAAATATAAAGAAGGAAAGAAAGAAAGAAAGATACAAGAAAGAACGAACGAACGAATGAACGAAAGAAAGAAAGAAAGAAAGAAAGAAACGAAGAAAGAAAGAAAGAAATCTATAACGAAATCAGCGTGACTCGTACGGGTTTACAGTAAAAAAAAAAAATAAGTTGCATTTACTTGTCATGTAAAATATTTCTTTCTTTTCTGACGGTAAAAGATAAAATCTTTTGTATGATATAATAGGGGGGGGTGAGGTAAAGTGAAAAAAGAAAAAAGGAAAACAGAAGAAAGAAAAATCAGAAGGAAAGAAAGAAGGAGAAAGGAAAAATTGAACAGATTGAAATTATAGATGAAAAAATTGAATTTTTTCTTTTTTTTCATCGTCCTCCAATCACCTATCGTTTTAAAAAATGGATGTTGGGTTAAAATATCGTTGTGACAAATTTTATCTATTGTATATATATATATATATATATATATATATATATATATATATATATATTCATTAAAACTTGTTTTGTAGCTAGATTATATTCTATGGAGCTATTATCTAAAAGGTTGTATGTAATATTCCATGGTATTCAACCAAAAATGTTTAAATTATATATATATATATATATATATATATATATATATATGTCTAACACATCCACATATGAGGAAAAAAGAAACGCGGTCACCAACAACCACCACCCACACACCACCCAGATGATACGACCAATAAAAGACAGCGAGACCAATCTAACCAGGTAAAAATCGTTCGGATGAAGAGAAGCAAGCGCTCTCGAAAATTAAACGAAATAAAACGAAACTTAACACTTAAAAACCGAGTTTCTGATATTCCATTCCTAATGCTTCACACTAAATCCCAAACAATATACATATATACTATAGACATACATATATATAATATATATATATATATATATATATAATATATATATATATATAAACACACACACACACACACATATATATATATGTGATTTTTTTTCTTTTTTGAAGGCAAAATAATGCAGATTCATGTTGAAAAACATATTTATTGAAGTATTCTTAATAATTTTCGTACAATATCCATCTTCAGAGAATTTATTATAGAGTTGAAAATGTTCCATCTAAAAATAAATTCTCTGAAGATGGATATTGTCCGAAAATTATTAAGAATACTTCAATAAATATGTTTTTCAACATGAATCTGCATTATTTTGCCTTCAAAAAAAAAAAAAAAAAATCGTATTATAAATGGCGCTTCTATTTTACTATAAAAACGAGCAAAAAAAATTCTCTCTCTCTCTCTCTCTCTCTCTCTCTCTCTCTCTATATATATATATATATATATATATAATATATATATATATATATATATATATATTTATATATGTATAAGTATTAACTTACCGGTGGGTATAAGAACGATCGTTGGAAGCGCACAATATCCAGAGGTTAAGGTTGAGAAAAAACAAATACAAAGTGCTCAATACAATGTAGAGCATAAATTTATTTAAGAATGGAAATGAGTAACCTACTCGAGTTTCATCGATAGATTCTTCAGGGTTACTTTTAAATTAATCGAGTTTACGATTAATCTTTGGTGTTATAAACATGCCCGTTGGAATGGGACTATATATATATATATATATATATATATATATATGGTTATGCATCGATTTAAAAACGAGAATGGCGTGTATAGTAGATCTGTATGTAAGTATCTATTTAGTCATTAAAACTAATAGCATTTGCTGTATTGCAACTTGATCCAAACAGAAGCATTCGTCTGGCGGCCATTTTCTATTGGTTTACACACTCAAGATCGCTGATAACTTCCGCTGATACTTGAACGTGAAATACGATACCAATTGCTAATCTCGTTCCATTGAATATGCTAAAGTGAGTCAAAAGTTTTGCAATATTTTGGTAACGTGAAGCACAATTCAGCAGCTTCGTTTGCTTTTTGCCGAATTCCTGAAAGTGTGGTTTAGTTTCTTTGTTGAATGTCATATCATCCTTCAAGGGTTATTTAACTCTTTGCCTACTTTAAACCACTTACAGCAGATTTCAATTTATGCACAAATAAATGTTTTCACGCATAGTGTTATATAATTTCGGGGGTAGCCAACGAATTATGTCTGTAAGTTTTGTTTAATTTTGAATTCAAATCCGTTGGAATTCAAAATAACAGGGCTTATATTACTGATAGGAAATAACCTTTAGTTGACCCCTTGGCTTCCGTGAGAACGTGGGAAGTTTAGTTAGATTTGGGGCGTTATTAGAAAGGAAGTGTAAAGTTTTTAAATGCCATCCTTGGCCAGTTGAAAAGGGCTTAAAGAAAGTCCTATGTTATGGAATCCTTTGGTAAGCGTATAAGTCCTATCCTGCGTATTCGTAAAGTCCAGTGATTTAATCCTATGCGTTGTCAAAGAATGTCACAGTAATTATGACCAGTAGGGTCGGTTAAGTATTGTATCAGCCTCAGAGTACTGCCAGTGATTGGTCAAGAGATAGATCACATGATTCTGGCCCAGTCTATAAGTATGAGCGAAGATCTAGCACTCAACAAGAAGACGCGAGGCCATTTGTACCATCTGTAACAAAGTATGTAAGTCACCCTCATCTTAAGAAACATATGGTGGTGCATAAGCATCAAATTTTATCATCTGATCCATCTGATACAACGTTGTATCAGATGATAAAATTTGATGCTTAAACACCACCATATAATATATAATATTTGCATCAAACTTTGTGGATCTGCAGCGGGTTTTGATGAGTCATTTGAGGGTTCATGAGAGGAAAGGTTCTGGTGATGAGGTTATAGGATTGTGAGGTACGGCAATGATCTGTTATGATTATGCTATTGCTATAAGATATAAGCAAAATCGTCACTTCTATTTATGTATTTTACCTACAGTAGCGGCCATTCCCAGTAGAAATTGGCCAATGTGAGGAGAGGACAGAAAACATTTAAGATCGTTTGCACTATGCTCAATTACTTGCTAGTTAAAATTTCTGCCAGAAAGACATATCTTACCAGAGACTAACCATATTACATATTGAAGTATTGGCAATAGCTCTTAAGTAAACATGTCAAATGTTGTAATAATAAAATCATAATACTGTGGTTTATAAACTGGTTGTGCTAGTTCTTTTATATTGTACTAGAAGTGGGTACCGGCGTCGCCTTGGTAGAAGGTATTTTTTAAAGTTAGTCCCGCAAATCCATTATTACTGAATCGTGAGTTGGATCCCACAGGATGCCCCATTAAAATCCCCACGAGAAAAAAAAGACCTTGCGTTGATCCAACCAGTCTGAAAAGAAAAATTAATGTCTACTATTTAAAATATTAAATGCAAAAAAAAAAAAATACATGCTGTTATCATTTAAATTTTATTTTTTAGTTATGTTCATGAATATAAATCAAATCTTCATTATTTTTGCTCAAAAAGCCAGATCTAGTGATAGTGAATATGTAGCTATATTTTCTTTGTCATTAATTGTTTTATGTTCGTAGTTTCCTCCGGACATACATACATACATACATACAACTGCTTTTTTATATATGTACTAGAAGCGGCTACTTTGTCTTACGTATTAAAAGGTAAACTACAGACTTGGTTTATATATATATATATATATATATATATATATATATTATATATATATATGGTAATTGTGGTAAAGGTGACTTACCGGTGAAAATGGACACAATGGTTAGTTGATGCAAGTTTCACAATGATAAGACAGCGATATAACAAATATAAATTGCTCAATACGTTAGTAGAGCAAATTTATTATCATAATGGTACACGGTAATAACCTACTCGAGTTTCACCATAAGGATCTTCAGGGTTAAATCCACTGCATTAATCAAGATATTGATTAATTGTAGTCTATTGCACGTGTGTATTTTTTTCGCGATAAACGATTGGTTATATAACCAACTGTTTATCGCGAAAAAATACGCGTTCGAACACTCTCTTCACGTGATTTTTTAAAAGTTATTTTTTCGAACATTTCAAAAATTCTCTGCTTTCCAACGAATTTCATTTAAAAAAATAAGGATTTACTCCGAGGAAGGTCGAATCTTCTTTGTGTGCGGAACATTTCTACATTTTCTCTATCATTATTATTTCATATCATTTGGTTATTTAAAAATAATAATAGTTTGAATAATGTACACATGGATAAACTCCTAACCGAAACACGTGTAAGTAAAATTGATTAAAATATCCTATTTTATCCATTCTATACTTTCTTTCCTTTATTTCTTTTTTCAACACACACACACACACACACACACACACACACACACACATATATATATATATTATATATATATATATATATATATATATATGAGAGTAAATATGGAAATAAATCCGACAATATTAAGAAATTTGAAAAAAACAAGTGTTCCAAGAATAAGATGAATTTATTTATCGACGCTTAAAAGTTTCGGTTTCTTTAAACCTTCATCAGGATGTATTATATATGACAGGAGATTAAAAAAATATCTCCTGTCATCTATAAAACATCCGTCAATTTCTTCACCCCATAATACATCCTGATGAAGGTTTAAACAAACCGAAACGTTTAAGCGTCGATAAATAAATTCATCTTATTTTTGGAACACTTTTTTTTCAAATTTCTTAATATATATATATAGAGAGAGAGAGAGACAGACAGACAGACAGACAGACAGACAAGGAATAGGCTGAGATAGAGAGGCAGTCAATCAGTGGTCAAAACTTATAGACAGGGAAAGTATATAAATTGTTATTAGGAAAACAATTTTCGTCTTATTTTCTTCTTTTTTTTTCAATTTATTTAGCCGAACGACGATTTCATTTAGTGTTTATCATCAATCATTTTCTGGTCCATTAAAAATTTGCACTTTTTTGTCTTTTTTGGCCGGCGGTGCGGAGTAGGAGGCAAAATGAAGTTTGGGCGGAGGAGAGGAAACCTAATAGAAATGTTTTCTTGGTGCTAAAGGTAAGATGGGCTGACCGAACGTTAATGAGAAGATGCGAGAATGATAGAGAGAGAGAGAGAGAGAGAGAGAGAGAGAGAGAGGGGGAGGAGAAGAGGTGAGGAAGGCGATGAATATGAATAACCTTGCTAAAAAGAGGAGGGAATTATTTATTTATTTATTTTATTTTTTTTTTTTTTTTGATGATTGAGCTGCTTCGAATGTTCAAGAGCAGAAAGTCCGGAAGGTTCGAGAATAAAATTCCCCCCCCCCATGGGACATTCTGTTATCCGACTGAGGTGTTGAGTTGGGTAAAAAAAACAAAAAAAACAAAAAAAATTTCGAAGACTGAATTTATTTAGCAAAGCAAGTTCGCTACCCTGGGAAGACGTGCTGAAAACAACCTTCATAAAATCGCTCCCACATGACCTTGGGCCATACTCGTAAAAGTGGCTGATTCTGGAATTGAGCAGTAATATAATATATTACCGATCTAAGAAAAAGAAATTGGCTGATTCAAACCACATTTAGAGGATTGGCGCTACACAGTCTTTTTATTATTATTCGTACGCAAATTACTATCAAGCTAGAAACCTGAAAGACATCTTCAAGAATACAAACGCTGAAAACATTTTAAATTTTATTAAAAAAAGCAACCTTTTCAACAAAATATAACAGAACATAACCAATTATCTCCATAGAACCACTACCTTAAAGTCTGAAATCCAAAATAACCTTTTTGGCATTAAATGACCCACAGGGGTTGATATGCCGTTAAACAAAACTCAAACTCATTGGTTTTAACAGCATGTAAACCTGTCAAGCGGTTAGGGAATCATATTCGTTGTACATTTACATTTAAATATTTCCGTAAGTGTTTCATAACTCTTTTTCTACTTAAAAACCGCCCACATTAGTCTTTCTAATTTGATATATTTCATTAAATTAAAATTTAAATATTTACACCTGGTGGGCGAATATCTCAAAATGTTGTATATATATTTACCAACCCCTCCGCACGAGCAGGATGTGACACAAGGTCAATTTCTTAAGCGGAGTTCAACAGCTTTGAATTCAGAGTTTTCCTTCTCCTAGACTGGTTACCTAGCCATGGTTAAAGAACCCAGTCTGCCCTGCTATTTATCCATAGCTGGAGGGAGAGTAGGATTCATACCTTTCCCAAGGGTATTAGCGCTAAGTGAAATGCAATTACCACGTCCAGGATTTGAACTCGGGGCGACGAGTCCATTTCCCATGACTTTAACCATTACACCACGCGCTTCCTCAAAATGTTGTATAGCCAACATCGGGTATACAATCGAGAGAATAAACTCTAGTGATAGAGAGACAGATACAGAGTTGAGACTCATTTTTCTTCATTTTTTCTTTACTGCTTCGGTTATATTCTTGCTATGGTCATCATCTTGTCGGTTTTTTTTTGTTGCTCTCTCTAACTAAGGGCCTCTTCTGGGCTAACTCTTTACTCATGCAAATTAATCAACTCACAAGACTTTTATTTTCTTGGTCAAGATTTATTTCTGCCCATTTTCATCCGCGCAGATTCAACCACAGCAGAGCACGTCTACTCTGCTTTAGTTCTCAGGTTGAAACTAAATCTAAACTAACTAAATCACATGATGCACGAGATTCGTGCCTCTGGGGTCAATTGGGGTTATAACCGTTCTGGTAGTTTTCCATTCAATCTACCCCACTAAGCGTTCAACTCTAATGAACCTATTTCAAACTAACTACAGGGTCTTGTCAACAACACATGACACCACATAATATGTAACAACAACAGTAAAAGGGTTAACCATAAGTAAGCAAGTAGGATTAGATATATTACAATCTTGGAGATAGCCCCTGTCAATTTGATGGATGTGTAGGGGTTATTTTCCCATTTGCCTGAGGAGTTATATGCCCACTGGTTGTTGTTTGTTCCCACTAGGGGACCTCTGGTATTTAAGCGGCTATTTCAAACTTCTCTTCCTCTTTTTCTTCCTCTTTCCTCGCTACGAGTTCTACCCCTTTCTCGGTGGGGCTCCGGCCACCCTCCTTGTAAGTCATTTCTATCTATGGACGCTCCAGTCCTTTTATATATGTAGGTTTATCTACTCTTGTATTTGTATCTCATGTATCCATGTACTCTTCTATTATGTAGCCTTTGTATTCATGTGCTGTTATCTATTAAATGTATTGTCTCTCAACCCTTGTAGGAGTTGTATGTTCTTCAAATATTCACTTTGAATCTTACTTGGAACTGAAAAACAATGTCTTTTCTTCAAAATATAAAAAGCTCATCTGTTATGTTCTTTAAAAGCAGATCAACCCTCTTTTCAAGTTAAATGTGCTGTCTTTGGGATATTTCCATTATGTAAGATTTCTTGAAGCAAAAGCGAATATTGAAAAAAATATAGAATAA
>CM042151.1:3779908-3788628 GCA_023376005.1 Doryteuthis pealeii
AAGTAGAGCCAAGTAATAAAGATAATCTACTGAGTCAGACGAACCTACTATTAGTTTCGCATAAAGCTCTTCAGGGCTAAAATCTGACTCAGATTTTAGCCCTGAAGAGCTTTATGCGAAACTAATAGTAGGTTCGTCTGACTCAGTAGATTATCTTTATTATATATATAAATATATATATACAATGATATATATATATATTATATCCAATGATATATATATATATATATATATAATATATATACAAAGATGTGTTATATATATATATATATATATATATATATATTATATATATGAATGCAGCATCCGTTTTACAGCCTTATAGAGATAATACCTTGAGTCTCTGTGTTACAATGCGTATATATTTTGAAATTTACCTCAATAGCATCAAATGGCGTATCCGACGTTTTATGTGGTACAACATTATACGTTTTTATTTCCAATTATTTGCATTAGTTTTTTTTTCTTTCCTCTCTTTTTCTTTTTTTTTAAATGTCACTTTGCTATATTTGTTGTAGGACACTCTATATTCATTCATGTATTTTTACATGCTGATCTGCGACTTCTAATATAACTATCCCGGTTTTGATTTCTGTGTCACTGTTAGAAAAGACCGAAATAAAAATGAAAGACAAAAAATGAATTAAAAGATAAGAGAGAGAGAGAGAGAGAAGAGAGAGAGAGAGAGAGAGAGAGAGAGAGAGAGAAATGGAAATGAGAAAAGAAAAGAGGTATAAAAAGAACAAGTACGAAAAGGGTAAAAAAAGACAGCTTGGAAAATATTGGAGCGTAGTTTAATAAAAAAAATAGATAGATAAATAGATAGATAGATAGATAAAAAAGAAAAAAACTGAAAGAAGAAGAAGAAGAAGAAGAAGAAGGAAGAAGGTTAATGAATAGAAGAAAAACATGAACAAGAACAAGAACAAGGTTAATGAAACAAAAAAGAAGAAGAAGTAATGAAACTGAAAAAGAAGAAGAAGAAGAAGAAGAAGAAGAAGAAGAAGAAGAAGAAGAGTAATGAAGAAGAAGAAGAAGAAGAAGAAGAAGAAGAAGAAGAAGAAGAAGAAGAAGAAGAAGAAGAAGGAAGAAACAAAAGAAGAAGAAGAAGAAAAGAAGAAGTTTAATGAAACAAAAGAAAAGAAGAAGAAAAAGTCTTTGGAAGTGAAAAGGAAAAAAAGAAGCGAAGGTGAAAGAAAGAAAGAAAGAAGATCGATAGCTGGTTCTATAGAAGAAGAAAAGAAGAAAGAAGAAGAAAAGAAGAAGAGAAAAAGTATAATAAGAGTAGTGAACAGGGAACCAGCTTCATAATGAAATAAAGAAGAAAGAAAAGTAGAAAGGAAAAGAGTAAGAAAGAAGAAGAAGATAGAGAAAGAAGAAGAAAAAAGAAGAAAAAGAAGAAATATTAATAAGAATCTATGTGAATAGGTAACGCTTCACAAGAAAGAAAAAGAAGAAAGAAAGAAGAGAAAAGAAGAGAAGAAAAGAAAAAGAAGAAAAAGAGAAGAAACCTTGACAAAGTAAAAAGGAAAAAAGTGTGAAGGGAGAAAGAAAGAAAAAGAAAAAAGAAAAAGAAAGAAGGCATTGAGATGTGTCTACAAGAAGAAGAAGAAGAGAAAGAAAGAAGAAGAAGAAGAAAAGAAGGAAATTAAAAAATGAACGTTAAAACAAAAACACAAAAAAAACATAAAAAACACTAAAAGCAAACACAACAAAAAAACAAAGTAATAAAAGAGACTATGAGAGAAATTACGTAGGGCATTGAAAAGGTTTATTAAATATTAGTAGTGTTAGCATAGAGTAATAGTTCTCTTTTTTATTCTTTCTTTATCTTCTTGTTTTTGGTGGGGGGTAAAAGGTGTAGATGTTGGTTTGGGGGAGGAGGCTTTCAAAATAGCTAAACACTTTTGGGTGATGGCTGTCCGGATGCATATATCGATCGGCTTCACTCGATCGAGATCCAGAGCAGAACAGTCAAAAATTTCATCCGGAGACGCCCGACATGACACGTTAGTTCATCATCATCGCATCGATCAATATATCAATCTTTTTTTTACAAGTCATGCCAACCCCTCATAGCTTAGTAGAGAGTCCACGTAGGGCGAACCAAGAGACATAATCTTATAAATGAGATTGTGTGCTGAACCAAACTATATCAGACCAAGTCACATTCCCTTTAGTATACGTCACCTCTCCAATGATTTTATTTTATAAAACAAATAAATAAACATTCAAGTCCCCATTGTTTTTATTTTAAACTCAATATTAAAATTGTTTTTAACATCTAATACTCTGCGGCTTATCTACAGTATTCCCTCATAACCTCGGACTTGTATGGCTGGAGGCACAACCTCGTTTTACGTGGGCGCACCAGAAGCCGAACTCATGGTGGGAAAGAACCTCACGCATCCCCAAGGCGCTCGAGCAATAAACCCATCCTGCCCTTTAAATCAAGGGCAGGTATTGCCTGGGGATAGCTCCCGGGACGATGCAATAACTTGTAAAAATCAGGGCCCGAAGCCACTGGACCCACCCACGAGGGCGGCTATCTACAGCTATTTGCTCATATCCCCTGTATTTGCTGACAAGGCCCGTTATACGTGGGCCACGCACAAAGGCCGAGCTCAGGGGGCAGTGAAATTGCGTCGTCCGTTGGCATTTCGCCAAGGGGGGCGCACTCCGGCGCTGGCACATAAAGCCCAGCCACCCTTTAAGTCCAAGGGGGCAGGTATTGCCTGGGGGTGGATAGCGCTCCTGGATCGCGCTATTAACTTGTTACAAGATCCAGGGCCGAAGCCCTACTGGACAACCCACACAACGGCGGGCTAATCTACAATAAAGCGTTTCCAGTGTGAAGCGGAAGCTAATTTGCATATTGATTAAAATTGATTTTAATAAATATGTGTTAGTATTATTCATTTTTTAGATTTATGGTTAATTAAAATGAGCTAAGAATTTCAAAATGGAACAAATTTCTAAATAAGAAACCATTAACAGAGAAAATAATTCTGATACTTCATATCCTATTTAACTGAATATTATATAGATAGAATAATTACAATGAAAGGAGAGTGAATAAGAAGATTAGTTTCAAGTTGTTCATTTCTGATTGAACCCCATCTTTTCAAATCATTTATCTGCATTCTTATTTATTTAACTTAGCTTCTATTGTATACATTATTACATAAAATTTAAATCTTCAGCGGAAGTGTGCATATATTTTGCAACAAAGCAAAATTGATAAGGCCAACAAACATAGAAAGGTGACTATCGTATAGAGATGAACTGTAAACCAGTACTTGCGAAGTAGCACACAGTACAACGAGTAAAACTAGAACAGATGTTGGAAAGTGTATCCTGGATAGCACAAAATTAAATTTACCATACAACAACATGGTATAATCAGTAACAGAATTGTTCTGAGAACGAAACGCATAAAATTCTTGGACTTGAAAAAAACGGATCACCTTATTCCCAGCAAGAAGGCCAGACTAGTTTATAAACAAAAAAGAAAGAACTGTCAACTGGTGGATTTTACAGTTCCATCAGATCACCAGGGTGAACTAATGAAAATTACAACATGGACAAATACCTGGACCTCCAGAGAACTGAAAAGTTATGAATAGAACCAGTGAAAGTGATACCAATTGAGTTGGTGCAGTAGGTGAAACGGTCCCAAAAGATAGGAAAAGGTTTGGAAATTGAAATCATAAAGGATGAACCACCGAAGCACTGCTCAATCTGCCAGATTCAGAAGAGGCGAGACGCTGAGAGACTGACTTCACTCTAGACACCAGTGAAAGACAATACAGATAAGCTGATTAACTCAAAAGGGTAAATAATACGAAGGTAAAGGTAAGTAGCAATTGTACTTGTTTTTTTGAAGGTTCCCAAGATTTGAAGAGTAAGAATTGAAATAAGAATAGAAAATAAAGACCAATTCAACATAATGTTACAAGGCTAAACTAAGAGAGTCCTGGAACTTGAGGAGACTTGGTATACTCGGAACCTAATCGAATCAGTGTGAAAAGCTCACCTGGAACGAACCAAATAAATATAAATATAATAAATAAAATTGGAATTAAGAGTCTTTCATGATACTATAACACAAGTATCGAGTCTCCATAACTCAAGTTTAACTTGGAATACAAAGCAAAGATTCGACCGAGTGACCATCGTAGTTAAGATACCACTGTACGCGCAATTTACGGACTGTCTTAAAAAAAAGAGAAAAAAGGAAGGTAACAACAAATATGCCTAAGATGCACCTATCTAAAAAGAAAGTAACAAATAAAACACGAAAACAACAAACCTACCCAACCCCAAAGTAACAAGCGTTTTTTGTTTTATCTAATTATTCTTTTCTTTTTTTTAGATCATTTCGCACTACTATACCCCGTGGTGTCAACGTCAGCTGACGTAAAAAAAAAAAATCGATCGTGTTCGCGCGCTTGAAAATTCGATCTCAGTAATTATAATTAGTGATACGTCTACTGGTATCTCAAGCGTAATACATGCGACTTGACTCAAAACCTAGTAAAGTTACCTGGTCGTTTGAACATACAACGGATATTAAATCAATAATTGGCTTTCTTGTAAACACCGAAATGCAGAAATATATATTATATAGATAAATATATATATAATAGTCCTGGAATAATAAAGTAAGAAGAATCATGATCATTGGAATGGAACGTCGATCAGTTCGCCTCCCCTCTCCTTCCTTTGCTCTCTCTATGTCCTGTTCGTCTGTCTCTTCTGTCTCTCTCTCTCCCTCTCTTCTTCTTCTCTCTAATAAAGTATATAATATATATATATAATATTATATATAATATCGTATTCCCCTGAAAATTGATCTCTCTGTACGTAAAATACAATAAACAAACCTATGTATAATTTAAAAAAAACACCATCTCCTAAGCTGTCAGTGGAACGAGAGGATAGAATCAGGCAAGCGAACAGTCAGTATAGTCGACCCAACCAAGGATAGTTGTGTGTTCACAGAAGAGCGTAAACGCCGACACGTTCGGGATGAACTTACTATATATATATATAAAGTAGACACATGAAGGGACTTGCGATCGTGGGGTAATGGATAGATTATAGAGTTTGGGACTAGTAGAGGAAGGTAGAGCAGATGATGGGTATAATAGGGCAAAGAATGAGTAAGATGAACAAGGAGATGCAAGAAGACGATTAATGGTAATATGTATTAACAGTTTTTCAAGCTTCTGGCAAATTTCTCACATTTGAATTGACTGTAGATTAGTCCCCAAAGTATATCAAATTCGGACTTGAGGGCCTCATAGAACTGAGTTTTAGTTCTGGTTCTTTTGGGTTTTTTTCAGTAGTAGTAGTGAGAGTAATAAGGAGAGAACTTGAGAAATAATATTAACGAGGGTAAGATTCCCCTCCTTAGTTACATTATATAATATGATATAATAAAATAAATATATTAATATTTATTATTATATTATATTATATAATTATAGTATCGGCATTGGCAGTTCTTGGTCTTCTGTCCACTGAAGTTACGTGACTCTTAACCAGTTGAAACAAACATCATACGATTTACATGACACTGCGAAATATTTCCTGACATTTGGACGACAAAATAGTGACGTTCGAGTTAGCGATCTTTAAACACAGGTAACCCGTAATATTATAAATTAAATATAAAAGGTTTTACACATGCTATTTTATTTGGCAAAAAAGACTATTCACCAGCCTTTATTGGTTATCAGGGTGCACGACAGTAAGCTCCATGTTACAATGATATAGTAGTATATATACTGAACTATATGTGTGTTGTTGTGTGGTGGTGGTGATTAATAGTATTATATATACATAAAGTGAGAATAATATTAACGACTGATGAAAAGCAGTCGGGTCGCTCCCCATTATAAATTTCGCTGGTAGCACACTGAAGGCATAAAATGGTTAACATAGTGTCTTGTGGATGGGACCATATATACTATTATAATAATATATGGGGAATGAATAGACAAGAAGAAATAGAATGAAATAAAATTAATTTAATCATATCAAACTTAGCACTGTATTGTCAGTCGTTCATCTGTGTGATAAAATTTCGAGAACAGCAGATGGCATTCATGCGCCACAGAAGAAGATGAACTTCACTTCTTTTTTCTTCTCTTATATGATCGATCATTTCCAATTTACATTTTTACACACACACATCACACAGCCACACCACACCCATTATATATAGTATATCATATATAATATATTGCATAGATTTTATAATGGCTTTTTCTGCTTTCTACTTGATCGCAAAAATGACTGTGTTGTTTGAGTCCAAGTTTGAAATGTATTTTAATTTAGTATTTTGGCATTAAAATGTACATTTTACTGCGCTTGTCTTTGGCACATTTCTTTTCAATAAAGCATTTAACACACACAACATAAATAATATATATAATATATTAATAGAATAGAGAGAGAAGAAAGAGAGAGAGAGAGGAGAGAGTTTACAACCGAATAGTTCGACCATTGTAATAGCGCGTAAACGATACTGTTGAGCATCAAAAAGGATTCGGGCGTAGCAATCATGTAAAATCCGCCATAAAAGAAAACATAATAAATTCCCTTGGAGCTGTGTTAAATCTAAACGTGTATGCTCTTTACTTGAAGACTATAAACTACTTGGTCTAGATAGGCGCGTGTTAATGGTTAAGTCGAGGAACAGACCTCAACGAGTCGATTCTGCAGAAGCTGTTTTATTCATATGAAAAAAAAGGTATGAATCCACTACTCTCCAGTATGGTAAATAGCAATGCAATGGGCTTAACCTTGACATGATAACCATCAAAAAGAAACGATCACCGAACTCGGCTAAGAAATGACCTTGGGTAATCCTCCGTGCGATAGGTTGGTTAAATCATTCAACTATTAATTAGGTATAACTATTAGTTCCGGTTTAAATACTAATTATCCTTCTGAGAAAAGACCTTCTACCAAGCCACCTGCGCCTGGGTGGGGAAACACAAACCACTGTAAAATTTTTAAACTTGATATTGATAAACATATGACCACTTATTTATAATAAGAATGTGCTACAATTCCTTTATTTAGTCACATCCCGATTATTTTTATTAACTCCATGAGCTCGGTGGAAAACTGAGATAGGAAGTTAGTTTGCGAAGCGAATAAATAAATGAATAAAAATAAATAAAGTAAAATAAATAAAACGACGGAGATTGAAAAAAACAAAAAAAAAAAAACAACATAAACACATTTGTAAATTCTAAAAAGAAACGATGACCTAATTCAATATATTAAGCAAGATAGTTTTTGTCCTAGCTGTTATGAAACTAAAAATACAAATACTCTCACTCTTCCCCCCTCAAAACGGGTCAGTTTTGACTTATGCAAATTACAACTAATTAGAAAAATTAAATGGATTTCTTTCTAACAAATAATCTAAAACGAAGAATAATTAGTAATTTGTGTTTAAACTAAACAGTAAAAAAGCTTTAGGAAGACCCCCCCCAGAAGGTCCTTTGGCGTGGTGTTATGTGTTGCTTAAGGACGAACGTGCTGAGCGCAACAATGTTGCAACATTCCACTTTAAGCTTTGTCTATATCAGAGTCTGAAGACCCAACTCTATCGCTGGTCACCGTCAGCCCAGTACCTATGATCGTCATTCGCACCGGCAATAGATAGCTTGGAATATTTTCATGAGCAGAGTGCAGTTTCGTAGTCACTACACAGTGAAGGCGTCTAGAAAGCATGCACATAATTTTTTTCGCAAGGTAAATAAAGCAGTTAGGTACTTGCTTTACGTGACAATCTGCAAAAAAAATCTCTAAATCTAGGAGATGGATTTTATTACAGTCACGGTTACCTACACGATACTCCTACTATTATTCTTCCACATATTAGTTAATAATTATTTAACTTAGAATTAAAACTAAGAATTTATCATTAGAATCCAAACTTTATTAACGACAGTCGACCTGGGGCTAAGCTGCGACGACTGTACTAGAGGAGAAAGAAACATCCCCCAAAGAGTGTCTGATATAATCTAACTCCTCAGTGCTGAAGTCATCCAGAGATGGAGGTAAAGTTCCCTTTAGTCATTACTCCCGATCACTTGAACCGGAGTAATACTGTTGGTCGTTTAGAAAATATTGTTAAAAATTAATTATATGATATGATGTGTAAAAAAGCTTTAAGAACAACTACATAACATGAATTAACTAAATCGTTATCCTACTAGGAATGAATAATAGATGTGAATGCGTTGAAATCATCATTGATATTACAAAAAAGAAATGTTTCATTATATGACTTCAAATTGTTGTAAGGATCAAAATCGAAATCTACCAACTTTATTATATCATTCTAATTATGGTAAGACGAGCCGGGCGTACTACCCGAAACTGGACGGGGGTACAACCTGTTGGAGTCTGAGAGCATTCATATTTTTATATGATCATATCAAAACAATCTTGACTGACATAAGGATTCCAATACTCTCGCAATTTATCGTCATGAATACTTAACGCGGCTCCATCTGTACAAGTTATTCTAAAGTTTTGCGTTATATGTTGGGTGCTGGGACCGTGATGCTAAGGATAATGGCTTAGATGAACAGACCTCAATCAACACAACACACACACAACACACAAACTGGCCTCCGACTTCCATCTTTTACCCAGAACAAGAAAGGTTTACTGTCGCTTTTTGCCATTGA
>CM042151.1:3788638-3798638 GCA_023376005.1 Doryteuthis pealeii
GTATATATATTATATACCTATCCATACAATATGTGTATCTCTCTACCTCTGTCTCTCCAAGCATGTTTATCTATCTATCCATCTATCCATCCATTCAGGTCTATTCATATCTCTATCTCTATCTGTCCAATCGGATTATCCCCCCCTCTCTCTCTCTCTCTCTCTCTCTCACTCTATCTATCTATCTATCTCTCTCTCACTCTCTATCTACTCTCTCTCTCTCTATCTATCTATCTATCTATCTATCTCTATCTATCTATCTCTATTTATCCATCCATCCATCCAAGTCTGTTTATCTTTCTATCTCTGTCCAAGTCTGCTTATCTATCTATCTATCTATCCAAGTCTGTGTATCTCTCTATCTCTATATCTCCAAACCTGTTTATCTATCTTTCATCCATCCATCCAAGTCTATTCATATCTCTATCTGTCCATGTCGGCTTATCTCTCTCTCTCTCTCTCTCTCTCTCTCTCTCTCTCTCTCTCTCTCTCTATCTATCTATCTATCTATCTATCCAATATGTGTATCTCTCTATCTCTATCTCTCCAAGCATGTTTATCTATCTATCCATCCATCCATCCAAGTCTATTCATATCTCTATCTCTCTCTCCAAGTCTGTTTCTCTCTTCTCTCTCTCTCTCTCTCTCTCTATATATATATATATATTATATATTAATTATATATATATATAGAGAGAGAGAGAGAGAGAGAGAGGAGAAACAGACTTGGATAGATAGAGATAGATATGAATAGACTTGGATGGATGGATGGATGGATAGATAAACATGCTTGGAGAGACAGAGAGATACACAGATTGGATGGATAGATAGATAAGATATATATAGAGAGAGACAGAGACAGAGAGAGAGAGAGAGAAAGAGAAAGAGAGAGAAAGAGAGAGAGAGATAAGTCAATATATATATATATATATCCATCCATCCAAGTCTGCTTATCTATCTATCTATCTATCTATCTATCTAGCCAGCCAGCCAAGTCTATTCATATCTCTATCTCTATCTATCCAAGTCGGATTCTCTCTCTCTCTCTCTCTCTCTCTCTCTCTCTATCTATCTATCTATCTATCTATCTATCTATCCAAGTCTGTTCATCTAGTAATCTAGTACACCACAAGGCGAGTTTGTTTATTACAACTCGACAGATCAATCGTTGTTCTGAGATGGAATCTCAAAAGCTTTCGTCCTTTACACTTTGTCGGTTGCTGTGCGCAGCCGTTGGACGGTGTTATTGAAGTGATGTCGCCACAGATACTACTGGTTATTGACCAGATGTATAGACGCGCGTTTGAAAAAAAAGAAGCAAGGCATTCATCTCTTTCTTCAATTCTTTTAGTCCTAAAGGAACTTTTTTTGTGTGTGTGTGGAGAACAGCAACAAGAGGGACACTGAGAATGGTAAAATGAAATAAATAAAAAAAAAGTCGTGACAGCGTCTGGTAAATCCAGGCGGACTGCTTCACTTATATTATGACTTGTAAATCAATTTTTTTGAAAGGTTCACACAACACGAAACTTTCTCTTTAGTCTAGTTTGTTATCGCTTTTGTTACTCTCCCTATTTAGAAAAAAAATAAAAAATAAAAAATAAAAAAATAAAAGAAGAAATAAAAAAAACCCAAAAAAAACCCCTCACAATTTTCTGAAATATTATACGAAATATCACCCATAAATATGTACACATAAAAACAAAAACAATTTTGAAAAGTCATTTTCTACCAACCGCTGGGGCGTTAGAATGCACCGACTGCACCTCTGCAGAGGGGTAAGACTCCCCCAATGGGGCCACCTGTTGGCCGTGGGTGGCGACCCGTGATGCTTAAGGATAGAGCCCAGGTGGATGAGCAGTTCATGACTTGCAATACACCACTTTGGCCCTATCTTGGGCTAGACGGGCGGTCGGAGAGGCCCCCTCCGATCAATCGGCTGGTTACGTCAAGCCCTAGCACCTATATGATTTTCCCAACCCTATTGCCCTTATGGCAAGCCCCAGCCCCTTTTTATCATATGGGTGCTAGAAGGCGGTGGCTGCGGGTCTACATGTCCTGGGAATGACGTTAAACTCTATCTGATGGTGAGGTTCCAGTTTTGGAGGTTTGGAGAATGTGGAGCACCCCTCCATCACCATTGCTCCCTGGTCCACTCTGACCCAGAGTGGTAGTACCTGTTAGGGTCCCATGTATGGGTTAAATAGAAAAATGTATTTATAAAAAAATTGTATTATCAATTAAGAATTGATTTATTTCAAAACTTTATCGACATTAAATGACCCACTGAGGTTGATATGCCGTAAAACAAAACAAAACAAAAAAGAAATAATTTTCTACCAAGGTTAAATATTTCTGTTTTTTTTTTCTTCTTTTAGGTTCCGACTAAACTGAAATAGACAGAAGATCATTTAATGTGGTAGGGAGCAAGACCCCCGCGAAGGGTGCCACAAAGGGAGCAAATAAACAAGGACTTATTGACTTACTAAAGGATTCTATACCACAAGACTTATTGACTTACTAAAGGATTCTATATCACAGGACTTAATGACTTACCAAAGGATTCTATACCACAGAACTTATTGACTTACCAAGGTTGGTGGGTTGGATTTTACGGCATATCAACCCTTGTTAGGTTATTTTATGCTGAAAACATTTTTTGATTTATTCATTCTTGATATGTACTAAATTTTCTTTTAGACACATTTTTTTAAATATTTAACCCATAGATGGACCTTAACAAATACTACCACTCCAGGTCAGAGTGGATCTGTAGTAACAGCCTCGTCCTGGATTTGAACTCTGTTCACCATGTCTATTTTCTAACGCCAAAAACTTTTAGAGTGCAAGATAAAATTTGGTACACAAGTTTTCTTTACAGGTGTATTTTTGTAGATATATTTTCTGAATGTATTTTATATTCATAATTTTTTATATATTTTTATTTCTCTCAAGAAAGATGAAATGTCAATCATGTTAATATTCTTAAACAGATCATGTATGTCCTGCCTCATGGTCGATTCTCCTGTTTAAGTATAAAGGCATTTTAAGAGTTTTAAGACAGACATCTTTTTATGATAGAGGTTCATCATCTGTGTCTGTAACTACATCACTGCTAACATCACAATACTCTCAGGAATTGTGAAAGTGCTGTGATTTTCCGGTATAAGGTGTGTACCAGATGGCCGCTTCTACTTATAGACTCGCCGACTACCATGTGACCAACTTATTGTCCAATCACTGGCAGTGCTCTTCTGCTGATATTATCATTTATACTGGCCTTTTCTGGTTATACTAATCATTACTACTTGGATCTTCTTGGACGACAGAACGTAGTATTATATCGCGGGACTTATTGACTTACCAAAGGATTCTATACCACAGGACTTATTGACTTACCAAAGGATTCTATACCACAGGACTTATTGACTTACCAAAGGATTCTATATCACAGGACTTATTCACTTACCAAAAGATTCTATAACTCGGGACTTACTTATTTACTTTAAGGTATTTACAACTGGCCAAGGATGGCGGCTAGATACTGAACAGTAAGTTTATCAATGAGTATTTAATTTTATAGGCAAAATCATTAATACATAGAATAAATCATTTATTAATGATGTCCCTATGAACATCTGGGTTAGATTTGCCTCAAAACAGCCTATATTATTAGTGCATTTATTCTTGCAATGTGTCTCATGTAAGTATTTCTCTGAATTTTTGAGATGAGGTTTGATGATTACTATTATTTGGATTATTCGGACTATTGTCCTCGTTATTGTTATCTGTACAACGTTTTGGGAGATGTAAACTCCGGCATTCTCCAGGTATATCCAATTAGATTCATTGTGTAGTTGATAAAGGCGTTGGGTTAGGACGGTTCGTCAGTGACAGTTATCTCTAGGCTAGAATAAATATACTCAAAATGTGTGCATGCAACGTTAGACAATCCTCATTGTTTCAATAAATAGATGCCCGGCGTTATATATTTATATATAGATTGTTTTATTCTAATATAATATTTAAAGTTATCGGAACTGTTTCCATTTCAAATTGTCTTTCTTTCTTTCTTTTTGGTTTTACTCCTTTAATAAATTTGACGATTTTACATGGTACACACTCTATGACATTGAATTTTCAGCTCCCATCCCCTCAGGCAATATCTTTCAAAAAATTTTTTTACATCGCCCAGAGGGTGTTTTTTTATTTTACTATTGTAATAGTATTGTGCTTGACAAAAGAATTGGCTTATGGTTTAGCATTATAGGTTTCTACTGAGGGCAGTAATATGGTATATTACTGGTACACAATTGCTGGCGCCAGATATCCAAAGATAAGTATCTCCCTCTTTACACCCAACATCTTCAAGGCAGAGGACCTCAAATTGTTGCTGCTACTATATCAGTAGAGAAAGCGTGAAAAGCCGTGTGTATGTACGTTAAACCATTTACATCAGTTGAGTGGAGTAATATTATTATACTTCATATAATACAATATAGCCTTGTGATATTTAATGTTATTATTACATTGGGTTGGAAGGCTTAGGTACCTTCCACGTGGGTACCTAGAAGTACCAGAAATATTCCGACAAACTTGCGTTAGAATGCACCGACTGTACCTCTGCAGAGGGGTAAGACTCCCCCAATGGGGCCACCTGTTGGCCGTGGGTGGCGACCCGTGATGCTTAAGGATAGAGCCCAGGTGGATGAGCAGTTCATGACATGCAATACTCCACTTTGGCTCTATCTTGGGCTAGACGGGCGGTCGGAGCCCCCCCCCTCCGATCAATCGGCTGGTAACGTCAAGCCCTAGCACCTATATGATTTTCCCAACCCTATTGCCCTGATGGCAAGCCCCAACCCCTTTTTATCATATGGGTGCTAGAAGGCGGTGGCTGCGGGTCTACATGTCCTAGGAATGACGTTAAACTCTATCTGATGGTGAGGTTCCAGTTTTGGAGGTTTGGAGAATGTGGAGAACCCCTTCATCACCATTGCTCCCTGGTCCACTCTGACCCGGAGTGGTAGTACCTGTTAGGGTCTCATCTATGGGTTAAATAGAAAAATGTATTTATAAAAAAATTGTATTATCCATTAAGAATTGATTTATTTCAAAACTTTATCGGCATTAAATGACCCACTGAGGTTGATATGCCGTAAAACAAAACAACAAACAAACAAACAAACAAACTTGTGAAGTCTGACAAACGGACTTTAATACATGAGCACGCGGGGAACATACATATGGCGAACTACATTCGTCTGTACGATTCCAATACGATAGTCACCCAGTCAACTAACGCAGTAGAATAAAACGACTGCACCTCTGCAGAGGGATAAAATCTCCTCAATGGTGCCACCTCACCTGTTGGTCGTGAGCGGCAATCCTTAATGCTTAATGACGGAATCCTGGTGTCTGAACATTTTAAAACATGCAACACTCCACTCTGGCCCTTACTTACGCTAGACGGGTGGTCGGAGAAACTCCCTCCGATAAATCGGCAGGTCACATCAAACATCTTTATGATTATCGAAGCCTATTGCTTTTTTGGCAAAACCACAATTCTTTTATCATACGTGCTAGAAGGCGGTGGCTGAGGGTCTTACCTCTTAAACCAGGTGATAGGTTCATTATTTCATGCTTCTAAAGTTGCATATGAATCTTATTTTACGATCTTCCAAACTCTGCTACTACTGGACCTCTGAGTATATGAGCTGTTATTGGGCTGGCATTGTGTTACATAATCTATGCGGTTGCATAAGATTATTGCCAACCCCCTGTAATTCTAAAGGGATGTCCCTTTTCATATCACGGGCGGGACTTTCCATGGAATAGCACAGAAAGCCCGCGAAATATGTGAAGTCACGTGGGACCTGGTTGTGTCCTCAGTTTTCAGTTGGACGTCAGGCGGTGAAGATGTCCTGCTTAACTGTAACTCACTCTGCATACGCGCGCTATGTTAGTCAAATATTTAGTTACATGAAATGTATAGTTAAGGAAATAAAAGCTTAAGAAAAATAACACGGTCTTATGATTAATTGGTGTCTTGGTAACAAGACTGATATAGAAGAAGAAATGAGTTAAGTGCGACCGACCACCAAGACGAAGTCCCCAAGAAGAAAAACCTAAGATAGAAGATGAACAGAAGAAGAAGTAAGAAGTAATGAAAAGTAAGAAGGGTATACAACAATTGTATCTATTCTCCAGGTCTGGAACCACTTGAGATTTCTTGGGTTCTTTCTGTCATTGTGTTCGTTATTAGTTTTTAATCAACGAACACAAGACTTGATTGTGTTGTTGTTTTTCCGAGCTCTTTATTTTATAATTAACGAACACAAGACTTGATTGTGTTGTTTTTTCCGAGCTCTTTATTTTATAATTAACGAACACAAGATTGTGTTGTTTTTTTCCGAGCTCTTTATTTTATAATTAACGAACACAAGACTTGATTGTGTTGTTTTTTCCGAGCTCTTTATTTATAATTAACGAACACAAGACTTGATTGTGTTGTTTTTTTTTTCGAGCTCTTTATTTTATAATTAACGAACACAAGACTTGATGTGTTGTTTTTTCCGAGCTCTTTATTTTATAATTAACGAACACAAGACTTGATTGTGTTGTTTTTTCCGAGCTCTTTTTCATAATTAACGAACACAACTCTTGATTCTGTTTTTTTCCGAGTTCTTTATTTTATTTCGACCCAAGTAAATGCCCTCTAGGCACGGAACCCCACCTTGCATCTGTTCTCAGTAAATATCTGTAGGGGATTGTTTTCTCTTTGCCGGAAGAGTTATCTTCTCGCAGCGTTGATGTTTGTTCCCACTAGGAGACCTCTGGTATTGAAGCGCGTTGATTGGAACTTGTCTTTTTTTTTAGCTGGATCTTCTCAAGAACTGCTGTGGACTAGAGTCTATCTACCCCCCCCCCTTCTCGGTGTAGCTTTTGCCTCCCCGCTTACATTACTGTAAGTCCTTTATACAACATGGACTATCCTATAGTTCCATGTCTGTAACATTTATATGTTAGGTACATTTGGGTATCTTGTTTATACCTAAATATTGTATATGTATTTACATGTTCTATTCTCCTGTACATTATGTATCTTATCGTTTCCATGTGCTGTTATATATATATTAAATGTTTTGTCTCACAACGTGTCGGAATTGTATGTTCATTAATTACCATTGAATCTTACACATCCAACCAATTCACCCCGTCTGTCTCCTTCAAACACTTACACAAGTCTCTCATCTTTCTCACTATTTCATTCACTGTTTGCACTGTTGTCCTAGCTCGGCCAATCAAAAGCCAAGATCAGTGACTTCGACGTTATCACTCACATGATGAACTAATTCTGGGTTTTTCCTATATTATGTACACTTGCATAACACGTCAACCCACCGCTGACGTCACACACTGACTTTAACACTCGTTAATATTTTACTTTCTTCCACCGCGTTTTTCTTCCCAAATTATTAAGTACAGGGTCGGTTTAGCTCAGTCGGTAGATCAAGCAGAACCACAAAGTCCCGGGTTCAATACCCGGCCCTCGCAAATTCATGAGTAGCACGGCTTGGATCTGTGCGGTAAGTTATGGAGCTGATGGTAGCTATGTTGCTTTAACTTGGATGCAAAAACAATCTCCCTTGTCTAGTGCTATTGAAAAGGAGATAGACTCCTTCGCTGTTTGGCTGATACCGACAATAGGCCCCTCCGTTTAATAAACTTACTTTACAACTTAATGATATAATTGTTTACTAGAGGCGTATGTTGTGTAATGTGTATCGTAGTGGAAGATCCGTGAACCTGGACGAGGCTGTTCAATAAATTACTAACCCATTAACCTGTATTACATTGTATTGTACTGTATAGTATTGTATTTTTTGAATTAACACAAACAAAAAACAAAAAACAAAAAAATTTAAAAAAACAAAATTTAAAAAAAAAGGGGGGGGGACAATACTAACTTTTGACAGTAACGTTTTGCAGTAATAAGACTAGGAATTAGTTGTAGGAAAATAATAATCTTATTATAATGGAGATTGTGTGCTTTTCTGTCTGTAACCGAAACTATATCACTACTTAAGTCACAATTCCCTTTGTTATTTACGTCACATTCTCCATGATTTTATTTCTATTTAAACCTCAATTTCTAATAAAATTGTATTACATTATTAATACTGTTAATCATATCTACAAATGAATAATATGCAATTGTATTTATATATAGACTAAAATAGCATTTTACAGTGTGAACAGGAAGGCTAATTTGCATATTGAAATTAAAAATTTGATTTTAATAAATATGTGCTTAGTATTATTGATTTTTAATTGTATGGTTTTATCTTAATGAATATGATCAAAAATCTCTTCAATAAATCTTAAAAGAAATCGATTAACGAGAAGAAATAATTCTGATTTTATTCTTTACTTCCTATTTTAACTAAGTTATTAAATTAGGAAAATTTAGCAATGAAAGTCGAGAGTGATAGAAGATTAAGTTTCAGTTGTTCTATTTTTCGATTATACACCCCTCTGTTTCCAATCATTTTATCTGCATTCTTATTTAGTTTCATTAGCTTTTCTAATTTGATATACTTTATTACATTAAAACTTAAATACTTGCAGCCGGAGGGTGCATATATTTGCTAGTAATAATAATTAATATTTTTTTTTTTTTACAAAATAGGGTTAGTAAAATCTAAGATTAGTAATAGTAATAGTATTTTTGCCCTATTACTATAAAATTGAAATTTAAAATTTCTTAATGAATTTATTGTAAATTGTAAACATTTCTCAATGAAATGATTGTCGATTGTAATTTTCCTCAATGGAAGGATTTGATATTGTTGAATAAAATAGCCCACCTTATATCAAAAAGCGGGGGGGAATTTTTTGTAATATAAGGCGTGTGCAAGATGGCTACTTCTACATATAGACTCGCCTATAAGCACGTGACCTGAGAAAGATTCCTATTATCCAACCACTGTCAGTGCTGCTGCTGCTGCTGTTGGTGTATTTATAGAGGCCTGATTCTAATCTTAACTCATACACACTCGGACAATTTAGGACGTCGGACCTAAAGGACACTATACCACAAGGACATTGATTTACTTACTTGTTTACTTTAAGTTCTGGCGGCCAGTTTCTCAACACCTTTCACATAGCGTTACCTAGGGAAACGTAAGTATCCTATATTCTCCCCCCAGCTATGGGTAAATAGTAGGTGAGACTCTCCTCTTTAACCTTGGTATAACAACATATTTTTTAAAAAGTAAGTAAAGTCGACAGGGTAGCCTAATGTCGATATCAGCCAGACTATCCCCTCTTTACTTAGCGCTAGACCAAGGAGATTGTTTTTACGTCAGAGGTGGAGAGCTACACCTACCTTCAGCTCTCAACTTAACCGCAGAGATTATTGTGCTACTCATACGCTAAGTTTGAGACGGTCGGTATCGAACCCGGCACCTTGCGGTTGGTCTACCAACTGAGTTATGTGGGATAACACACCTAGTGTTACATAAGTGATGGGTTGTCTATCAATTATATAATGTAGTGTAGTGAAGATTAAAACAAAGGTTTGATAGGAAAATGCAGGTGATTTGATGGACAAGATTTAACCATTGTTTGATCTCGTCTCTAATTCGCCAGTGAGAAAGTAAGATTTGAAAATTAGTTTTTGGTTGGGCACTGAATGAATCGGAGGCAATATAGCTGTTTTCCGTTCGAGGCCAAATTCTCAACGCGTGTTTGTCTTGATATGGGTTTATGATAATAAGATATATTATATATATATATATATATATATATATATATATATATATATATATATATAATGGTTAGAGACGTAGGAAATGGACCCGAGTTGAAATCCTGGACGAAACTGTTTGCATTAGCGCTAATACCCTTGGGAAAGGTATGAATCCAATTTCTCTCCATCCAGTTATGGGTAAATAGCAGGGTAGACTGGGCTCTTTGACCTTGTGTCACATCCTGC
>CM042151.1:3803638-3823638 GCA_023376005.1 Doryteuthis pealeii
CTTTGACAACTTACCCATTTTTAAACTAAAATCTATTAATCATCATCAATTTATTTTATCCAAAAATTTTTTTACCATACATAACTATCAACCATTAATATATTAATATTACTTTATTTCTCCTTCACCTTCTTGTTTTACTTCACATAAATACAACTTGCCCCTTTTTACTAAAATAAAATATAATATTAAAACAAAATTATTTGCCCCTTTTTTACTAAACTATATATATATATTTGTTTTTTTGTTTTTTTGTTTTGTTTTGTTTTACGGCATATCAAAATACAAAATTTCATCTTCGATCTGATCACTTGTTCAAAATACAACATTTTTCTATTTCTCTGAATGTTTGAGATTAGGCTTGATGATTGGTATTATCTGCGTTATTCGGACTATTGTCCCCATCTTCATTGTTATCTGTACAACGTTTCAGCCTTCTTCAGGTATTTCTTGTCGGACTCGGGAATTCACACAACCCCTACCCCAGCTATGGTTAGCGGAATGACAACAGGATACCCCCGTGGACTGAATAAAGGGTTAGGTTCGAAGTTCCGTGATGGCTCCCGATTACGACAAGAAGGTTCCCGAGTCCGAAAAGAAGGTTCCCGAGTCCGAGAAGGTTCCAGACTCCGACAAGAAATACCTGAAGAAGGCCGGACGACATATCGACCGAAACGTACAGATAACAATGAAGATGAGGCCAATAGTCCGAATAACGCAGATAATACTAGAGATTTTATCATAATTTGTTGCCCCTGGCAACTCCTCTACATGGCCACTAGTTATCCGTAAAGAACAAATGAATAGGAATACATAGGAGAACTTCACTAATGAGTTTGTTCCATAATACTCCAACAATGCCTAGAATGTCTTGCTTGTCTTACTTGCATGGTCCATGACAAGCCCTAGCACTTATATGATTGTCCCATCCCTATTGCTCTTGATCAAGTTTATTATTCAGCCCATGATTTTCCGTGCGGACGTGATCGACGCAGAGTACGTCTGCCCTCTCTGGTGGTTAGCATCGAATCTAATATCTAAACTAAATCACGTATTTCTCATGGCGCACGAGATTCGCACCTCTAGGGGTCAAGGGTTATTAACAGTCAGTGGTAAATTTCCACTGGCTCCCCTGATCTCAAATAACGGCCCTCATTCTCAGCTACAGGGTCTGCCAACAATTTATGATTCAATAAATTGTAACACTCCCCCTTTTTATTTATTAATTTTATTGTTTTCTTTTTTATTCAGTATATATATATATATATATATATATATATATATATATATACACACAAGATAAATCTAATGAGTCAGATGAACCTACTAAAGTTTCGCTTAATGCTCTTCAGAGCTAAGATCTTAGCTCTGAAGAGCATTAAGCGAAACTTTTAGTAGGTTCGTCTGACTCATTAGATTTATCTTTATTATTTGCTCTACTTAGGTATTGAGCACTTTTTACTTATTAACCTTAGTCTTCTGGCGGTTTTGTATGAATGTATATATCTTATATATATATATATGCATATAAATTGTTTTTTTTCTTTTGGACAAAATATTGTACCAATAGATTCTTTTTTGTTGGTACGATTATCTTGATCTTTTCTTTTTTACAAACATTTTTGCGTTCTCGGTTGATGTTTGGTAGTATATTTTTACAATCAAACTATTTGCTGGGTTTTTCTCACCGCGAGGATTTACCAACAAGTTTGGTATATTAAATTATATATATATATATATATATATATATATATATATATATATATATATATATTTCCTTTCCTACAAAAAAGAAACTGTGTTAACGTGTGTATTTACAAGGTGGTAAAATATTAAGATTAATCAGACGGTATAGAAAACGAATGAAAACATCATACATATCACACACACACACACACACACACACACACACATATATATATATATATATATATATATATATGAATTCTTTAATATGTCTGTACCTACTTGAAGCGATTTTGTTCACCAGATCCAAGGGAGGCGGAAAGCATTCTCAGGAAATACGGCATGCAGATATCAATTCGAAAATTCGGTACTTACCTGAAAAGATAAAGACAAAAGAGCATTTATTAAACGTGTACAAAATATTAGTATTTTATAGGAATACTTTATATCATGTTGCTGTGTGCAAAAATATCTATACAAACATACAAAAAGTTACACAAAACATTTGAATACAAATGATCAAGTTCTGCAATTCCCTAACCCCTAGGCATAGAATAACCCTATGTTACATAATTCATAATCAGCTTATGATTTATGTGCGTACCTGTAGTTAAAAAATTTAATTTAGGGCCCGTTAGATTCATTTTTAACGGGATCCTATAGGATTTACCAACAGTTATTTGACTGGTCATAACCTTTTACTTGACCTTTGAAAGCGCGCAATTAGGTTTGAGTTAGTTTCGGAGCGAGTGGACTGGAGGTAGCTCCTCTGAGGGTTAGCATTTCCCCCGCGGTGGAATCAATATGGGCTGGGTTGGGAAATAAAGCTTTATCAGAAAACAACCAAGTCTTGGTTGTTGAGTTAATATGAAAACAAGCAATAACCAGCTCAACATGAAGAAATCAAAAAAGAAGATTAACCCCTAGCAGAAAACTCTTAAGAGAAACCTGCTCATAGAAAATGGCGCCGAGTTAGAACCAGTATCCAGCGAGAAACAAGTAAGAACCATCATATATCATCTCATCTGTATGTCTGCCTGTCTGTCTGTCTGTCTGTCTCTCTCTCTCTGTCTCTGTCTCTGTCTCTCTCTCTCTCTCCGTTTATATACTCGACGTATGAATGGGTATATAACACCCTGGGTTTACATGCCGTTAAAAATTAAACAATCTTTTATGTGATGAAATATTTTGTCAGTGTATCTGACAATAATACGGAATGTAGGGCGAAACGCAGAGAAAGGGTGTTAATTTTTCGGACCATATGTCCTTTAGGCACCCCTTTTTGATCTCGATTAAGAAAGGACATGTTTTTTTCATTTACACCAAGCCTATATAGGCATATGCATGACAGATTAACTGGCTGGCTCATCCTATACCACTTAAGTCACGGACAAACAAACGCTTCCAAGATCATCTCAATATTTTTTTTCAACAATTTTTTGGGTCACCCTCATAAACCTCATCTTTATATACAATACATTACAAACACACACACACACACACACACACACACACACATATATATATATATATATATATATATATATATATATAGAGAGAGAGAGAGAGAGAGAGAGAATGTGGGAGAGATAGAACGAAAGCAGGGAGAAGTTAGTGAAGTAATAAAAATAGCATTATTGATTTCCTTTCTTTCAAATGTCAATTTATTTTTGGAATTAATTTCTATTGTTGTTTCCTTGTGTTCTTATTTTTATTCAACTTGCTGTCATACGATATATATGTAACTGACTAAATCAATTTTTGCTCCGAGTAAAAAAATATTTATTATATATATATATATATATATATATATATATATATATATATAAATAAGTTTCATGTAGTGAGAGAAGTTGTCAACACATTTATCGCTAATTGAATATGAAACGGGAAAATCACCCATTATAAAATACGAATTTGTGAAAAAAAAAACAGCACAATATTACAAAGGCGCTGTCAATAGCTGCATATTATGTCTGGAAGAAAAAGTTATACATCGTAGAACATTCTGAAAACAAATTACTGAACAAAAGAAAAACAATTGATATCAAAGTGTAGACATATTAAATTTCTCATATGTCATTTATCACCTGACTATTTTTATATTTATTCTCCTTTATTTTAACATATATATATATGTGCCTACCATTTATTTACCTACCCAGTATATATATATATATATATATATATATATATATATATATATATATATATATTGTTTTTATATTAGGAGTGAATATTATTATTTTTAAAGGGATTAATGTATTAGTTATTAAATATGTTTTTTATATTATGCTATTTTATTAATGTTATTTTTTAAGATATTTTTATGCCTTAGGTATATAATAAACAATTTATCTAAATATCAATTTAATTATCTAATGATCAATTTTATATCTAAAACACAAACCCCTAAGAATAATAGACTCTTCTAATTTAAAAACAAAACAGATAAAAGAAAGAGAAAAAGAAAAAAAGAACTAACACTAACACACACACACACACACACACACACACACACACATATATATATATATATATATATATATATATATATATATATATATATATATATATATAAAACTTTCATGTGCTGAGAGACACTGTCAACAAATATTTCGCTGATTGAACATGAAACGGGCAAATCTTTCATTATGAAATACGAAATTGAGAAAAAAAAAACATAATATTACAAGGGGTGTCAATAACCACATATTGTGTCTGGAAGAAAAGTTATACATCGTAGAGTATTTTGAAAACAAATTACTGAACAAAAGAAAAACAATTGATACCAAATATAGACATATCAAATTTCTAATGTCATTTATCGTGTGAATAATTCTATATTTATGCTCTTTTATTTAGACATATACATGTATTAATCAAAATTTAATTTCCTGGGTTTACAAGTAAATTTAGCGATAATTAGATTCCCAGATGAGAAAAAATCTACTGAATAAAAAATATGAGTTTTTCGGGAAATGCTTCCATAAATTTCATGACTCATTAATGTATTATTAAGTTTAATATAGATACAATATAAGATATACATTAATTATTGTTTAAAAAATACAATTATAAATAAATAGATTTACCAGAAAACTATAACGCAAGTAGTATACATAAATATATATAATTTAGTAT
The DNA here is from genome assembly GCA_023376005.1 of Doryteuthis pealeii. Lineage (NCBI taxonomy): Eukaryota > Metazoa > Mollusca > Cephalopoda > Myopsida > Loliginidae > Doryteuthis > Doryteuthis pealeii. Next base: position 3,808,469 of record CM042151.1, read on the forward strand.
ATATTTATTTGTATGCGATTTTTCCCTACATATATATATATATAAATTTTTAAACGGACTGAATAACAAGGACTACCACTCGCTTTTCTCACTATTCTGTGATAAATAATTTCTTATCACCTTCCACATACCAACAAATGCCCTGAAGATGATCTAATTAATAGATCGAAACACTGCAGCGTCGGCCAATAAACTCACCACTTAACCCATTTAAACCTGTTTTTTCATTTTTCTCAATATACTTACATACCGTCGGATTCACTTCCTTTCTTCTTCACACACACACACACACACACACACACACACACATATATATATATATAATATATATATATATAAATATATATATTATTTATGAATTTGTAGACGCTCTATCACAGAAATTGAGCATTATCCTAATAATAATAATGTACGTTGGCTCACTACTTACTCTGCAATTGTAATAGTGCCAACCATATATATATATATATATATATATATATATATATATATATATATATATATATATACCGAAAGATTGATTTTTGATAATGATGAGTATCTATGATAAATAGCTCAATTTATTGAACTGATGTCATTAGCAGTAAAAAAAATGTTGTTAATCTAAACAGGGCAAAAGTTATACGTCGGCTAGAAAGAAAGAGAGAGACGGAGGTACTGAGAGAGAGAGAGAGAGAGAGAGAGAGAGAGAGAGAGAGAGAGAGAGAGAGAGAAGTACAAGAATTACTTTTGTTTGGAATGAGACCACAGCTCCTCATATATTTATTCGGCTTTTCATACATTTGGGTATTGTGCGAAAATCAGGCCAATGGCAAAACGAATTTTCTTTCGCTAACACCACCGCTTTTCATATTATTTATTTATCACTTTATCGTAGCCCGGAAGTCCATATTAGACCTTATTACAGAATGCTGAAATTGTTAAATAATAAACGATCTATCTATCTATCTATCTATCTATCTTTTTCAACTACTACGATACGAGGGGCGTTCAATAAGTAATGCCCCTCACCCACTTCCAGTTGGTTGATCTAGCTGAAATTTTGCATGTGCAATTATTTATATCTCTATAGATCAAGCGACAAATTAAAGCTCTTAACTAATTGTGGTTTCTGATTTACAGGTGTTTGAACTGAGTCAAGTGTTAAATGGAGCCTGTTGAGTGTCGAGCAGTGATACGGTTTTTGTATTTGAAAGGACGCACACCACGGGAGACTTTTGATGAAATGAAAGTAACTTATGGTGATGATGCCCCATCATATGACCTTGTAAAACGCTGGCATCGTGAATTCAAACATGATCGGAACTCTGTGGAAACAGCTCCCACATCTGGTCGAAAGGAAAGCGTTTCCCAGATGATGCAGCCTTGATTTCTGAAGTCACGTCGTGATTGGAGGACCAACATGGGGTGTTCTACAAAATAGCTGCATCAAACAATGGGAGAAATGTGTAACTCTGGGTGGTTCCTATGTAGCAAAAGACTAATAACTGTGCCAAGTTTCGTTCCTCTACTGTTATGGGAAGTGGGTCAGGGGCATTACTTATTGAACGCCACTCGTACACATTTGTACGGTATGACCGCTTCAAATCTGTTAGCATCTCTATATACATTTATCTTGGTCATATATTTAGGACCAAATTCAAGTTGTAGTATAACTCGTTTGTAGTAGTAGTTGTCATTAGTCCAGAAACAACATACGCAAGTCGTATAGTCACAAAGGGGTTGTTTATTCCTTTCTGGGCTCGTGGGTTCTTTTTCATTGAGAGAGAGAGAGAGAGAGAGAGAGGAGGGGGGCGTCAAATTATTCTATCGTAAATCATGGGTAACTCGGGAAGCCCCGTCTGCTTTTTACGAAATCCCAGCCGAAAAAAGGCAGATTTTTCTTTATCCCACGGGTAGGAGGGTCACCCACTTCTCCTTCCGGTCAAAGCCCGGGACTTCCGTTTTTATTTTCAAATCTAGTTTCGGGGTCATTCGTCGGTCAATTGCTGGCACCTTCCTTCTAAACTTAGACCTTTTTTCTTATTTCTTTTTCTTCTCTTTCTTCAGAAATCCGATTTCCGTTTTCCTTTCAATCCTCAAATTCTCCGTAGACCACAATAATTACGCGACAGGTCTATTCTGTTTTTTCTGTATTTTCGAAAGTAAACGCGTTGTTAAAATAATCACAAAAACCATTTTACTTGAAACTGCTAAGATGAACGGACATTATTTACTTATTCATCTATTTATCTTATTTTATATTTTTCTTTTTTCATGAAAAAAAAAAAAAGAAAAATATAAAATAAATTGCCAAAAGGCTGCTTGGTGGCGCTAGGTATGGCAGTCCCGCTTTTAGCAACCGAATCTATGTTAAAACATGTTATGGTAATTTACCACGTACGGATGAACTCTTCCAACTATAAATAGCAGCAAGTTCTGCCGTTAAGCGAGAGTTATTATTTCAGCGGATAGCCGATAAGACAGGCTCACGTGTGACCGACTCATTGGTATATATTTATACTACTGTTCTTTGTTAACATATTTGTTTAACTCATTTCCTCTCTTGTGTCTTTCTTCTGGCACCTAACCAGGCCACAACAAAACACAAAATTTGCAGCTGATGAGGGCAGGCTATCGCACGCGGTATTTATTACACGTTGTATGAAGAAATTTATCTCTCTCTCTCTCTCTCTCTCTCTCTCTCTCTCTCTCTCTCTCTCTCTCTCTGTCGGTAGAGTGTCCGGCTGGGAACCTCAAGGTTCCTGGTTCGTACCAGCCCTCGCCAACTCAACGTATGAGTAGCACAGGATTCTGTGAGGTTAGGTGACGAGTTGATGGTATGGCGCCCCGACTACGATCAACTCCTCCCTTTAACCGCAAAGATACCCGTGCTACTCATACCTTTAGTTGAAGAGGGCCGGTATTGAAGCAGGAATCTTGTGGTTTGCTAGTCCGACGCTATACCGACTGAACTAAGAAACAACCAACCAGCCAACCAATATTTAGTGGGTACTCACCACTCCGTAAAGTTCCTGAACCGAGGCCTCACCACCAGATACAGTTTTTATATCAAACCCAGGACACCAAATTTTTGTTAGAGGAAGAGGCTGGGTCTTCCCCCATCTGTAGAGCTGTATTTACTTTTAGTGTGGCGCATGGAGATTATTCTGTACCCATTTATTTAAAAAAAAAAAATTTAAACGAGGAAAAAGCAGCAGTGACCACTTTTCACCCTACTCCCAGCAAAAAGAAATAAATGAGACGTTGCACGCGTTAAAATCAAGCTAGAAAGAGAGACAGAGAGAGAGAGAGAGAGAGAGAGAGAGAGAGGGGGAGGGGGAGAGGGAGAGAGGAAGGAATGGGGCAAATATATAAAATTGATAAAAATGTCTCGATGATTTGTCAGCGTTTTTGTAAGACTTCATTTTATCGATTTTAAACGTCTCTGTCGCTGAACCTTTTAGCGTTTAATCAAATATGGCCGTCCCCGACTACGGCTGAGTTGGTGAGAGGGCGAACATTTTACTTACGAACATCGTGTAAAAAAAAAAAAGAAACTAAAAATCAAACCCACCAAAAATAAAAAAAACGAAGAAGTGTTTTAGTAGGGAAAACAGCAAAACGAAGTGAATTATTAGTAAGCGAGGTTAAAGTAGATTCACAAATGCTCAATTCCCCAGAGGTGAAAAACGAAGATGCACAATCTAGGATTAAGTATATATATATATATACATTTTTTGTGATGAAACAAAGAAAATACAGTGCTCAATTTGTGATTGAGCACTGTATATATATATATATATATATATAATATATATATATATATATTATATATATATAATTTAATATACCAAGCGTGTTGGTAGATCCTTGCGGAGAGAAAAAAACCCAGCAGAAAGTTTGATTGTAAAAATATACTACCAAACATCAACCAGGAAGAAAAAAAATTTTTGAAAAAAAGAAAAGACCAAGATATTCGTACCAACAAAAAATAATCTATTGGTACAGTATTTGGCCAAAAGAAAAAACAATTTATATGTATATATATGTATATAAGATATATATATATATTCATATAACCGCTAGGAGAAGCTAATAAGTAAAAAGTGCTCGATACCTAAGTAGAGCCAAGTAATAAAGATAATCTAATGAGTCAGACGAACCTACTAAAAGTTTCGCTTAATGCTCTTCAGGGCTAAGATCTGACTAAAGAGACTAGGAGCAAACGCATTAAATATAGTACTTATATACTATATATATATATATATATATATATATATATATATATATAATATAAAGATAATCGAATGGTAAGTACTATATTTAATGCGTTTGCTCCTAGTCTCTTTAGTCAGATCTTAGCCCTGAAGAGCATTAAGCGAAACTTTTAGTAGGTTCGTCTGACTTATTAGATTATCTTTATATATATATATATATTATATATATATATATATAAACAAATTTTTTTTGTGATGAAACAAAGAAAATACAGTGCTCAATCACAAATTGTGAGAGCTAATATTTATTTGATTTGTTAAGTTTTTTTTTTTTAATAAATGCTTATTATAGACAGCTACCCAGGTTGTCTTGCTAAGTCGCAATCATCAGGCTGTCAAATTAGATCTTATGGTGTTTATTTGAAGATCCTTTCTTAATGTTATATTCTGGAGGTAACTTCGTTAGCATTTTTATTAAAAAAATGCGACTTTTGAAAAAATTGTTCTTTTAAAAATCCGAAGCGTAATAGCGTCCACAAAAACAACCGACGTTATTTGCGGTCCAGAATATAACATCAAGAAAGGATCTTCAAATAAACACCATAAGATCTAATTTGACAGCCTGATGATTGCGACTTAGCAAGACAACCTGGGTAGCTGTCTATAATAAACCTTTATTTTTTTTAAAACTCAACAAATCAAATAAATATATATATATATATATATATATATATATATATATATAAGTATAAAAATATGGAAAATATGAAAAGATTTATTTATGGATAGTTTTATCAAGGTTCGAGCTTTTAGATTTTTAATAATTTTTTTTAATATATCAAACCTTTTTTCGGGGCAATATTACAAAGAGATGTCATGAAGCTCCGTCCAGAAAAGATTTTATTCAAATGGAAAACGAAACAATTGATCTGACTAATTTATTAGCATTTTGGGACCATATGACGTTTAGGAACCCCTTTTGCGGTCTCGATTCGTAGGGACATGTTTTCCATTTTCATCATCAAAATCCGGTTGATTGTTAGGGGTTAGGGTCAGGGGTTAGTTTTATAATTAACAAAAAAAAAAAAACCTCTAAAAATCGTCTGTTAACTATAAACCAGATTTTGACGGTGTAAATGGAAAAAAATGTCCCCACGAATCGAGATCGCAAAAGGGGTGCCTAAAGGTCATATGGTTCGCATTTTGTAATCGTTGAAAGCATTTCGTTTTAAAATCTAGAGACGTCATTAATGTATTCGAAATAGAATTTTTTTTAAATGAAAAGCATTCATTGCAAATGTTACAAAAAAATTATAAGATTTACCATAACAAGTTTAAAGAGCCCAATCTGTCCTACTATTTACAAAAGCTGTATGAAGAAGAGTTGGATTCATAAATTTCCCAAGGGCATTTGCGCTATTTCAAATGTAAACAGCCTCATCAAGGATTTGAATTCTAACTCTATCTACCTATCTATCTATCTCAGCCTCTTAATATATTTCTCATTATAACAATCTCTCTTAGACCCTACACACACACACACACACACACACACACACGTATATATATATGTGTGTGTGTGTTCATATATAAAGATATCAGTAGTCTGAAGAAGCTCGTGGGCTTACTCGCGAGTTGAAATGGTCCATAACCACGATACCCATGGTATTTAAGGCCTTTTATTCCCAAATAACTTTGCTCTGTTTACAATAATTAAACATTGAGCTCTCATACAGAACCTGAACTCTACAACAAACTACTGGTAGAGAATTAGGACCCACCTAGAATCACCTTGTACCAAGAAACTTGGTACTGCACCAAAGTATATTATATATATATATATATATATATATATATATATATATATATACAAGATTCATCAAAAATGTATCGAGATTCTTTGTATTTTTGACACACCTTGTATTCTGAAAAAATTAACGTTCCATTCATTTTTCATTTCTATGTTTGTAAATACAGGTTTAAAATCTGTACTGTTTGACAAAACTTGTATTCTGAAAAAAAATAACATTACATTTATAATTCATACCTATCTTGGTAAATACAGCTTCGATTTCGATACTTTTTCGACACACCTTATATATATATATAATAAGAAATAAGAAATAAGAAATAAGAAATTTATTAATCAATAGTAGTACAAATTATTTAAAAAAATATATAAGTAAAAGAAAAACTTTATTGGTTTAAACTACTATTGAAAGGAGGCCATGCCTAATAGCGTGAAGCTAATCCCATGGACATGACCACCATATATATATATATATATATATATATATATATATATATATATACATGAGCGATTGCAGTTAGGGGTGTATGGCGAGACACAATCCGCACGCCTATATATACAGGGTGGGCCAAAAGTAGGGTTACAGTTAACACTTAAACTTAATGAAGTAACTGTAACCCTACTTTTGGCCCACCATGTATATTAACTCTGTGTACCTGTATATTTAACTTCCTACGCATATATATATATATATATATGTGTGTGTGTGTGTGTGCGTGTGTGTGTGTGTGTGTGTGTGTGTGTGTCAGTGTGTGTCAGTGTGTATGTGTGTGTAATCCTGTTTACTTTTACCTTTTTTTTTTTTTTTTTTTGGTTTGCGAAGAACGTGTTAGAAAATGGCGTCGCTTTTCTCCTCCAAGAGAAATTGACCTAAGTACATGTGACGCGTATTTGGCGCGGTGATATAAAACAAAATAAAAACAAAAATAAAAATAAAAACGCAAAGTAGACAAAAAAAAATAAATAACAAAACAACAACAAAAAAAAAAACAAGTGAATTTGTGCCAAAATGCCTCACGATCGAAAAGGGTGGGGAGAAAAAAAAATGAAGTTTTTTCAATATCGTCTGATTGTTTCAATTCTTGTTCCGCCATGTCAACGTCCCCCCCCCACACACACACACACTCCCATCTCACTTAGATGTTACCCGCTACCATCGTTGGTGAACCAGCAAGGAGATAGTAACAGCAACAACACAAAAAAACGGGGGAAAAATATTGTCTAGTAAAAGTTTTTAAAAAAGAATGTGTGTACTACGTCATAAGAAATTAGGAGAATTCCAGAAAGTATCCCACTATAAAAAAAAGAAGAAAAAAAAAAGAATTGATTTCTGTGTTCCAAGTGCACATGCACAGAAACGAACCTAGTATACTGTATTCCTGTTCAAATTCGGTTGATATATAAAATAGCTTATATTACTATTAAGTTAGGAAAAAAGTATACCTATATTAATAAGTGTTATAGGTGATATACCGTATAGACTAATGGAATGAGCCGACGGTTACTATAAGTAACAGGGACAATTATGGCTTGAAGAGTAAGCCAATGCGAGTCAGCTCATAACTCTATTGTCGGACGTAATTCCCACTTCTCTGTACTGTAATTGTCTACTCTTTTGTTAATATATTTTCCTACATTTGTTACCCGTCGTTTTGTTCTTATTTGACCCCTTAAAACCCCACAACAATAAGACTAGCAAAATAAAAAACGCCCTCTGGGCGACGTAAAATAAAAATTGCCTGAGGGGATGGGAGTTGAAAATTTAATATCAGAGAGTTTGTATCATAAGTAAAGTAAAATCATCAAATTTATTAAAGGAGTAAAAAATAAAATAAATTATTAAAGGAGTTAAAAATATTTAAAAAATTGAAATGGAAACTTAGTTCTGATAACTTTAAATATATATTAGAATAAAACAAACTATTTATAGATAGATAATACCAGGTATGTATTTATTAAAACTTGTTTAAAAAAGCAATTGCATGCTCAAATTCTGAGTGTATTTATTCTATGTTGTGACGACTTTACGTAGTGTGACGTAAGTAGTGACGTAGTTCTTGTTACAAACAAAAACCAGAAGCGAATCTCCATTATTAATAGATTAGCAGAGAAAGATCGATAAATAGTCCAGGTATATATACCTCGACTATTTATCGATAACTTAAATATACGTGCTCTATCCACGATATTGAACACTATTTACTTATATATGAGGAGTAAAGGATTTGGTAAATCTAACAAAATGCGATGGATGAAACAACACAACAACTAAATTCAAGTGATATTTTTCCTCGGTCTTTTGCGAAGCTTTTTCGAATTTATTCTGAAGACAAAATGAGTCCTACAGTCTACATTTATACTCAAAAGGTAATCTTTGGGCGGGCAGAAGATGAGGGAGTGTACAGAGTGATAAGATGAGAGGCAAAAGGAAAGGAAAGAGTGAAGGGTTGGATGTATGAGTGAGGATGGAAGAAAAAGGGTAATCTCTTTATTCGTGAAGTATGGTACTTTTTATGGGGTCATTTATTGCCATTGAAGAAATTTGATAGTCGGGCAGTAAGTTAGTGTGTGTCGACTATTGACTGTAAAGGTTTGTGAAGCTGGAGGATCGGAATACTTTTTGTTTTGGAGTATCTTAGAGATTTTATGATTTTTTTTTATTTATGTATCAACTACGATAGATATATAGATAGATAGATATATAGATATATGGATATGAATAGACGCTGATACTTAACAGACTAAGATAGATAGATATGAGTGATGAAATATATATATATATATATTATATATATATATATATATATATATATATATATTAAGAAATTTGAAAAAGCAAGTGTTCCGAAAATAGGATGAATTTATTTTTCGATGTTTAAACATTTCGGTTTCTTTAAACCTTCGTCAGGATGTATCTTGGGGTGAAGAAATTGATGAATGTTTTATAGATGACAGGAGATGAAAATCCTTTAAAACATCCATCATTTTCTTCACCCCAAGATACATCCTGATGAAGGTTTAAAGAAACCGAAATGTTTAAACATCGATTTAATAAATTCATCCTATTTTCGGAACACTTGTTTTTTCAAATTTCTTAATATTGTCGGATTTATTTTCCATTTTATATATATATATATATATATATATTATATATATATATATATATATATATATATATTCTACTTTGTTTACTTGGTCATAAGGTAGCTTTGATGAGACTAACGTTATTTATTGAGTTCTGGTCGAAATACAGTTGGGAAGCATATATATATACTCATATATATGAAATATACAAGGTATGTCAGAAAAGTTCTAGCATGTCAGAAAACTTCGATGTGAGGGGCATCGTCTACTGCCAGTTCTTGCCACAGGGCCAGACAATAAACCAGTAAATGTCTACAAAGATACTGTGGCGTTTGATTCGTTTAGTGCGCGAGAAGACGTGAGAGATGCGGCAGGATAACTTGTGGGTGCTTTACCATGACAACACAACTGTCCACACTGTCATGAGTATCCGAGAGTCCCTGGCCTAGAAGAACAATACTGGGCTGGAGTTACCTCCCTACGCGACCGACCATGTGATTTTTTCCTCTTCCCTAACCTCAACCGGGTCATCAAGGGAACCCGTTTTGAGAATGTGCACGACATCAAAAAGACCGTGACGATAGAGCTACGGAGAATCCCGGAAGAATCGTTCCAGGAGAGCATGCAAGCGTGGAAGAGAAGGATGGGAAGCTCATTAGACTCAAGGAGGATGACTTTGAAGGGGGAAACTTGTAGTTTGAAGTTTGGATTTGAAATATTTTTTTTCGACACCAGTCCTGGAATTTTTTTGAATACCTCGTACGAGGCATATGCTTTTGTTTTTTTGTTTGTTTTTTATTTAATGGCATATCATTCTTCGTGTGTTTATTTTATTCCAAAGCCATTCTTATAGAACAGTAGAGGTACTTTTTAACCCATAGGTGAAAGACGAGGAGATTGATATATTTCCCAATGGTATTAGTCCGAAAGTGAACCTAAAACGGCGACTGGATTTCGAACACGCTTACTGCTATGTCGCAGTTCAGTACTTAGTCTCTACGCCATGGGGAATCCCCTTAGTTGCATCATCATCATCATCATAAGACTTTTCGAACGTGGTTTCGAACGTGGTTTCGTTTTTTGAGTTTTCAGTCTTCTCTTCGGCTTGACGCTGCTGTCGGCAATATCGGCGGCGACGACGGCGTTCGGGCGAGGAGAAAGTCGAAAACGTCGGGAGGAGACCCAGCGGTCCAGCAATCGACTACATCGGCAGCGGCGTCACAGACAGCGGGACGACGGCGACGGCGACGACGGCGGTAGACGGGCTACGGAAAGGCCACCTCTATACGCGATCGCATCCGAGAGGAATAGAACGAGTCCGATTCGAGCACCGAGTCGCGAGTGAAAACAGGACGTTCGGTGCAAGTATCGATCACTGACGTGAGCGCTTCGCCGAGAAAACGGCAACGATAAACAACGAGAGTGTCGTCGTTCGTCACAATTCGTCATGTTGCGCAATTAGCACGGATATCCATGACAATCTCTCGCCAACCTTCCCTATCATTCACTGACCCGGGCAGCTCCTCTGCGCAGCATCCAGTATCCGCGTAGAGTAGGTCCCTGCTGGGCGGCCCACGTTAGCATGTGTTACATAATCATTAGAAACCTAATGATTATGACAATAGTGTAGAAATCATATTAGTGCAGCTGATGGCCTTGAGAGTGAGTGACAATGCTTGACCTCACTCTGACCTTGCCTTGCGGGATAGACCGTGAGAAACGGAACCCCGATAGAAGCCCCTTCCGGTTTAAGGGGTAAGCAACTCAGTTAGAGTTAGAACTTAGAAGCGAAGCTAGCAAGATGTGAGTCTTACTGCGCAGATGTCTGGTCTGGGGGTCTACGAATAAAGTAACATCATCGTAAATCGAAGTCTTGTGTTTATTACTAAAAACCAACAATGACACAGGGCTTCTGATAAGGAATGATCCCCGACAGAGACCAGACCCGGAATCCTCAATAGAAGACCAGACGAGTCCTTAGAAGATATACCAGATCCGGCCAGAAGAATAGACGACAGAGTAAGAAGTAAGAGAAGTATATAACATATAGATATTTAGTACCGTCAAAGAAAAGGCACTACGTAACACATGTCCATGTGCTGGCTTCCACAGGAGAACGTCGCTTACGAGTTCGTCCCAGCTTCTCCATCAGTGTATATATTTATATATCTGAAATTCTATTGCCACCAACCATACACAGACCGAAAACGACGCAATCAGATCAGGTTATTAAACAAAGCACGAAATACATAATTAGTGTGGTTTCGCAGTTTTAACATTTTGCAACAGGCATAATCACCTCGGTGTCATAATTACTTCGCTGGTATAATTAGCTTGCTGTCAAAATCAGATTCAGCCTCACCTGGTAAACTTGCTATGTTGGCACAAACGCATTTAACAGACTCACTAAGCTAGGCAAATAGATCTTATTATAATGACATTGTGTATTTGTCTGTCCGTAACCGAAATTATATCACTACTTAATTCACAATTCCCTTAGTTATTTACGTCACATTCTCCATGATTTTATTTTTATTTAAATCTCAATTATTTATTTAAAAAAAAAACCACATTATTAATAGTGTCGGCGTTATCATGGATTTATTTTAAGTTTTATCCCCCAGATTTTTGCTCATATTTATTACGATATAACCAAACAATTAGAAATTAATAATACTAAGCACATATTTATTAATATTAATATGCAAATTACCCTTCCCCTTCACACTGTAAACCTCTATTTTGTTGTGGTATATATAAATACAGTTACATGTTATTCGCATGTAGATATGATCAACAGTATTAATAATGTAAAATAATTTTTATCATAATATATTAATAATTTGAAGGCAATTACAATGCGTATGAAAAATAAAAACAAAAAGATGTTATTTTGTCTTATCGATTTCGAAGTAGAAACTTCATCATCAGAGATTCGTATTAGAAATGGACGTGATTACGTTTTTCTTTGTGCGGTTATAATTTCTCTTCTTATTTCTTTTTCAATTTTTTTCATTTTTATCAATAAATGAGGTTTAGATAAAAAATAAAATCATGTAGAATGTGACGTAAATAACAAAGGGAATTGTGACTTCAGTAGTGATATAGTTTCGGTTACAGACAGACACACAATCTCCACTATAATAAGATTTAAATTTCTAATTTTTTTTATTTCATGATGACATTTTTCAAACTGGAGAGCTTTTTTGACAGACAGACAGACAGACAGAGAGAAAGAGAAGAGAGAGAGGGGGTGGAGAGAGAGAGAGGGGGGGCAAGATTCGAAACCCCATCTGCTGCAGGTGTAGACGAGACAAGTCGTTTAAGCCGAGAGTCACATATGCGGTAACATAGTTTAGTAAACCCGAGAGATCTTCGATGATAGCGGTGAACTTTAGCTCTGGGTTCCTGATCCAAATAATATGTCCTCTCCCAGTGAATGGCCGCTTCAAGATTACTAACCATAATCCTCTATGCCCGCAGGTGTTTGGAGAAGACAGTCGTGAACTCTGACCTTCTCAAAATAAGACGAACGCGACAGAAAATGCGATTTGCGTTTTTCAAAGCTGGTATCTTTTTGTTAGATAAGATGTGTGTTCGTCTTGGCGATAACGTATCGCGTGAGATGTTATCTGATGGTTAGTACCCACCTCTATATATTTACCAACCCCTCTCCACGAGCAGGATGTGACACAAGGTCAATTTTTTTAAAGCGGAGTTTACCAGGTTTGAATTCAGAGTTTTCCTTCTCCTAGTCTGGTTACCTAGGCCAAGTCCACTTGACTATTTACCCATTTCTGGAGGTTGAGTAGTTGGATTCATACCTTTCCCAAGTGTATTAGCGCTATGTTTGTTCCTCAATATATTTACCAAGCGCTTCACACGGGTAGGATGTGACACAAGGTCAATTTTTTAAGCGGAGTTTACCAGGTTTGAATTCAAAGTTTTCCTTCTCCTAAACTGGTTACTTAGGTCAAATCCGCCCGACTATTTACCTATAGCTAGAGGTTGTGTTGTTGCATTCATACCTTTCCCAAAGGTATTAGTGCTACGTATCGCGTAAGATGTTATCTGATGATTAGCCCTCTCCTCTATATATTTACCAACCCACTCGGCATGAGTAGGATGTGACGCAAGGTCAATTTTCTAAGCAGAGATTACCATGTTTGAATTCAGAGTTTTCCTTCTCCTAGACTGGTTACCTAGATCAAGGTTAAAGAGCCTGGGAGCACAAAAGATTGGTGTCGCGTAAACATCAAATGAGGTTGTTTGGTGCACAAAATTTGATGCGGACAAAACGTCAAATAACGTCGTTTGGCGCACAAGGTTGACAAAGTCGTTTGGTCCTACGGTAATTTAAGGATCTTTGGTGCTTGTATCTTAGCCCCAATTATAGCTTGTTTCTTTGTTCTTTTAGGTTGGTGAGCTGAAATGGAACTTAAAGCACGAGAAAGGAAAGAGACAAAGGCAGAAGGTGGCTTCATGACTTAGGCTTTATTGAACAGGGTCATAGTGGCCTGTAGCGAGGGAAGATCTCCCTGGCTTAAAAGGACCAAGTAGACCCAATTACGGCCTCTATTCGAAATGGCAGAGGTATTACTTTGGTGGCAGGAGTCAGTCCCTTTTTGTCGGACCTGCGCAAAGGCATTCTTCCGGTCAAGGCCCCATGGGAGTCAGTTGCTTTTTTTTTTAAATTTTGTTAATTTTTTTTTTTGAATTTGAAAAAAAAATGTTTTATCCCACAGTCTTCAAACTTTGATGCAGCAAAAAGTCAAATAACATCGTTTGGCGCACACAATTTGATACGGCCAAAACGTCAAATAACGTCGTTTGGCGCTGAGTCTATTAAGAGGGTGAAATTATCATTTTCACACAAAGAATTCTACCGATTAGACAACAGGGATGTTTAATTGATTCTTCTGATTTCAATTCCTTCTATCCTTGCAGGTGCTTATCTGAGTTGCTCATTGGAATGATATTAAAATCTCTATAAACATCGGGAGAAGCCCCATACGAGACCAAGGGTCACGTTCTATTGATCTATAGCAATTTTAGTGCTGGGGTTATTTGCCTTTACATCTTAGATAAGGACTCGTTTTATTAGTTTCAATTCCAAACAGGTTAGAATCCATCACAATCTTACTGTTACAATACTTGTTGCAGTACTCGTACTTCGCCGGGGAAGAACTCCTGACTCATCTCATCGCTTCTCTTGTTCAATAAATTTACATAATGTAAATGTATAAAACAAGAGAAGCGAATTGGTTTCCAAATGTAGACATGTAAATAAAAGTTATTGTTTTTTTTTTTTTTTTGCTACCCGACCCAAATTAATCCCATATTTTTCGCCCTCTATCAATTAGAAAAAAAAATCATCTGGACACCGCGTGCAATAAGACCTAAGCATGTTTATGTTTTTAGATATAAGTCTCACGTTATAACATTCCATTGCGTGTGCACGCTTCGCCCTATACAAACGCTAAACAAGCCACCATTTTAATATTTTAATATTTTTGACCGCCTAAAGATTGCATAATATGCATGAAACTGCAGTTACGAAATAGTAACCCCATAATATTTAATCTTTGATTTTATACACAAACACACACTCACACACATACACACAAATATATATATATATATATCTTTCTATAAATTTTCATTTGACACGCGTAGATATCTTTTTCCCCCTGCCCCCTCACATAATAAACGCACACAGCAACTCAAAAGTTAAAAGAATATTTTCTTGCAACTTGAAACAAACATTTTTGATGAAGATCACGCTCGCACACACACACACACACACACACACACACAAACTTGAGGTTTGTTTCGATGTCGTTTATCGCAAAAAGATTTATACACACACGCGCAACCACACACACAAAACACCTAGAAAAGCAAATGCCCTTTTTTCGATACACACACTCACACATTCTCATACTCACACCGCAAAAGAGAATATTTGACGTCATATTTCAAACCGTCCACTTTTTTCAGCGTCAGACTTTAATTCAACTCGTTATTCTGTGATTTTTATCATCTTAATACCAACAAATGCCCTGAAGATGATCTAA
>CM042151.1:3828638-3842356 GCA_023376005.1 Doryteuthis pealeii
ACAAGACTTCGATTTACTTTGGATGTTATTTTATTCCGGAACCCCAGGACCAGACAACTGCGCGCTGAGAGTCACATCTTGCTAGCTTCTAACTCTGCAACTGACTAACTCTGACTCTCTCTGCAACTGACTTACTGAGTTGCCCACCTTAAACCGGAAAAGGGCTTTCTATCGCTTTCGATTCTCACGATCATCCCAGAACGCAAGGTGAGAGTGAGGTCAAGCATTGTCACTCACTCTCAAGGCCATCAGTTGTACTGATCGCCATAAGGATTTCTATACTACCTTAAAAAGTAATAGGTATCCAATTAATATGTAACACGTAAACATCATACCACGATCACGTCCAGGTCCTAGAAAGCTGTAGCAGAGAGTCAATCACCAGTACTTATTAATACACATTATGTTAATGAAAATTATTTCTTAAACAAATCGTATATATATATATATATATATATATATATATATATATATATATAAGGTGTATCTAAAAGAGATCGAGATTTCTTTACTTTTGACACACTATGTATACTGTAAAAATAAGGTTCTATTCATTCTTCGTCAGCTTTAAACTTGGTTTTTTGACACACCTTGTGTTCTGAAAAAAAAATGAATAGAACCTTATTCTTTTCCCTAATAAATGGTGTGTCAAAAAGTAAAAAATTTTGATACTTTTTTGACACATATATATATATATATATATATATATATATATTATATTTTTCTTAAATAATCTATATATATATATATATATATATATATATATATATATATAATATATATATATATAATATATGTATATATATATATATATATATATATATATATATATGGTATGTGGTGTAATGTTTACCATCGTAGGAAATGGACATGATGTTCAAATCTGGACTAGACTGTTTTGCATTTTAATATATCGCTATTAACTTTGGGAACGGTATGAATCCAACTATTCTCCATTAAGCTATGGGTAAATAGTTGAGCAGACTGGACTCTTTAACTTTAGTTTGACAAATATGGTCAAAAGTATTAATAATGTAAAGCAATCTTATTAATAATTGAGGTTTAAATGAAAATAAAAATAATGGAGAATGTGACGTTAATAACTAAGGGAATTGTGACTTGAGTAGTAATATAGTTTCGGTTACTGACAGACAAAACGCTCAATCTCCATTATAATAAGATTAGCAGTTGTAGATATATATATATATATATATATATATATATATATATAATATATATATATATATATATATATATATATATAAGTAAAGAAATAACAAAAGACTTAGATTTTGCATTATAGCCTATTTCGGGGAGCTTAGACAAAGTGTCTAATTCTCCCAGCTCATCAGATGCGAATGATGAATTCTTTATTACTTTTAAGGCATTTGAAAACAGATTTTTTTTAAAAATTTTTCATATTGTCCTGTTCTTTGTCTAAGCTCCCCGAAATAGGCTATAACATAAAATCTCCAAGTCTTTTGTTATTTCTTTACTTATAAATTTGCTCTGTGACTCTAACAATAAGGGCAAAAATTGAGCTCTCAAACTGCGACAGGTTGTTTAAAAAAACACCTATGTAGTAAGGAAGATTTCTTCCCTGGACTTTTAGATTATATATATATATATATATATATATATATATATATATATATATATATATATATATATATATATATATATATATGAAAAGTTTATTTACAGTACAGAATTTAAAAAGGACGCGTAAAAGCATATGCATGTTGTAAAATAAACTGTGTTTTTTTCTTAAAAAGAAAAGAAAGGGTACCCTAGTTAGATTTAAAATCAGAAATGATTTTCTTTTTTTTCGATCAATGCTTCTCAGAGAAAAATTTCATTGAAAGATGGTGATATAGATTAGTTTTTGTTGTAGACATATATATATATATATATATATATATATATATATATTATATATATATATATATGTATATATATATATATATATATATATATTTATATATATATATATATATATATATATATACATTAATTGCTGTTATATCTAAATACGTATCATTATTTGGCGCGAAGCTAAGAGGTAATGAAATAGATAGACTAAACAGAGTCAAACCTAATCCTCCCCATACCTATTTTTATTTATTTATTTATTTATTTATTTATTTTTCCTATTTTTCACAAAACTATCCTTCCTTGTATCATGTCTCCAGAGACTGATTAACTGTTCTTAAAATATATTAACGTCTACGCTTCGTTTGCTGATCGAAGTATAAGAATCTAAGTAGGTGTATAGACTATTTACAATGCTTAAAACACCTTGCTAGAATAAAACAACAGCAGAACAAAAGCATTTAAATAAGAATAATTATAGTTTGTTTTTTTGTTTTGTTTTATTCTTGCTTTTTGCTTTTTGTTTCTTCAGATTTTTCTACTGGTAAGTATGTAGAGAAACGATTGCTCAATCAATTAAGTCTTTACAGATGATACACACAATAAAGCAATTAGCACTCAAAAACCTACACGTCACACAGTAAACCTTATCGTTGACAAAACAAAACCAAAAAAATAAATAAATAAATAAACATAGAACTATTAATGTAAAAAGATCAAAACAAATTTAAAAAAACAAAAAAAACACTATACCTTTTGTAATTTGAATATTCAATTGATAATATTGAATTTATTTGAAATTTAAAAAGAAAATACACATAATGCATGGTCGTCGGGACGGCTTAATATCGGTATCAGCCATGCAGCGAGGGAGTCTATCCCCTTTTCACTAGCGGAGATTATTTTAGCATCTGAGGTGGAGCACCACACCTACCATCAGCTCCTTACTTTACCGCACAGATCCCTGTGCTACTCATACGCTGAGTTGGCGAGGGCGGGTATCGAACTAGGAACCTTGTGGTTTCTAGCAGAACGTTCTACCGACTGAGCTAACCCGGCCCTTTGATAATACATAGATTTCTCAAATTTTGCATCAATCCTAATATATAATTATTATGTAATATTTTAATATATAATTGATATAGAATACTTGATCTATTTAAAACGTTTAAAAAATACTCATAAAACATTTTTCTTAAATTTTCCTTCAATCCTAATAATATATAATTAAAGGTAATCTTTTATTTACTTATTTACTGGTCCATATAATTAAATTGATACATTTGATTTTTTACAACTGAAAATAAAAAAATAAATAAATAAAAAAATAGAAAATTAGTTGTTTGTTTGTTTTGTTTGTTTGTTTGTTTGTTTTTGTTTACGGCATATCAACCTCGGTGGGTCATTTAATGCCGATAAAGTTTTGAAATAAATCAATTCTTAATGGATAATACAATTTTTTTATAAATACATTTTTCTATTTAACCATAGATGGGACCCTAACAGGTACTACCATCCGGTCAGAGTGGACCATGGAGCAATGGTGATGAAGGGTGCTCCACATTCCCAAAACTCCAAAACTGGAACCTCACATCAGATAGAGTTTAACGTCATTCCAGGACATGTAGACCCGCAGCGCCTTCTAGCATCCATATGATAAAAAGGGTGGGACTTGCCATAAGGGGAATGGTTGGGGCAATCATATAGGTGCTAGGGCTTGACGTGACCAGCCGATTGATCGGAGGGGGCCTCTCCGACCGCCCGTCTAGCCCAAGATAGGGCCAAAGTGGAGTATTGCATGTCATGAACTGCTCATCCACCTGGGCTCTATCCTTAAGCATCACGGGTCGCCACCCACGGCCAACAGGTGGCCCCATTGGGGGAGTCTTACTCCTCTGCAGAGGTGCAGTCGGTGCATTCTAACGCCCCAGACGACAGGGCGGAGAAAAATTAGAGAAAAGATGGAAAGAAAAAGAATATAAACAAAGAGGAAAAGAGAAAGAAAATAAAATAAAAGCTAAGCATAAGAAATTTTCTATGTGACCGTTTTTATTTTTGAATTGTACATGGCTACATTGTTGCAATATTCACCGGATGATGAACAGACAATATTGGATACATATTCAAGGTAGGATTTGAAACATTCGTTCTCAATAAATATTCAAAAAAAATAAGAAATTACAGCTATTCGCCCATTTCATTCATAACATAAAGAAGAGGGAAGGGTGGAGAAAGAAAAAAAGAGGAAAAAAAAAAAGAAAGAAAAAAAAAGTATAACCACGCAAAAAAAAAATTAAGCCCGTTCATTTCTGATATTCGTCTCTGAAGATAAAGTTTTCTTTGAAACCGATAAGACAAAAAATAACATCTTTTTGTTTTTATTTTTTTACACGCATTGTAATTGCCTTCAAATTATTAATATATTATAACAAAAAAATAGTTTTAATGACGGGAATCTCACCATGGGCAACACTATTAGTGTCATCATTAGATTTTTCGCTGAAGTTCAGGTTAAAATTGGCTAAACTCCTCAGTCTATTGCTAAACCTGGCAAATTGTTTTGTATGTCTTTGGCAGGTACTTTAACTTGGTATTCAATCGTATATATTTGATTATACGATACATCTGATATATTTCCGAGCGACCTCACATCAGTGAGGGGGGGGGCGGTGTGCAGTTTAAAACCGTGAGAGAGAGGCCCGAAACGTGCACAATTCTCTCCTGATGATCCCAAATCAAATTACATAGATATATAAAAAACAAACAAGACAAAATAATCATGGAATTGAACTTTCGTCGTTTTGCTGTGCTACTCATACACTGAGTTGGCGAGGGCCGGTATCGAACCAGGAAACTTGGGATTCCTAGCCAAACCACTCTACCGACTGACCTCTCAGGTAATTAGACCTTAGAGCTACTTCTGTTGAGGCAGCACGCCAGTTTTATTTTTGTCACCGGAGGAGGATAGATCTTGAAAATACGCACAGATTATTAATTTAATTTGAATGAGAAGCATTCTACAGCCCGCTCGATTTATGGTGAGTTTCTGTTACTTTTCAAGTAACTTTCTTCTCTGCCTACTTTCAACCGCTTACAGCGGCTATCCCGCCAATGTGATCCTACCATAAGTTATATACCTAATCGTTATGGTATATAAACAGAGTGTGAGAAATTATACTTCAGAGAGTTCTCGGTGATAGAGAGAGAGAGAGAAGGAGAGAGAGAGAGAGGAGAGATTAGAGGGAGACAGAGACAGAGACTGGAGACATACTTGTTGCTTCATTCCTGCTTTCCTGCTTCTGCTAACTTCTTGCTATCTTCTCTGGCTGTCATGTCGTCTTCTAGTTGGGTCTTCTAACTGCTTCTTCTTTTCTTAACTCTAGTCATTGTAATTGTTGCATACCCTTCTTCTTACTTCTTTACTTACTCTTTCTTACTCTAATTTCTTCTGACCGTCTTTGGAATCATATAAACATCTTGTCTTGGTCTGGAATCTTCTAAGGTCTGGACTTTCTTGGGGACTTCGGTCAGGTCTTTCATTGGGGATTTCTCTTTATCAGAAGCCCTGGTCATGTTAGTTTTTAGAGGTAATAACACAAGAACTCCGATTTGCTTTGATCTTACTTTATTTTAAATCCCCAACCAGACATCTGCGCAGAGTAAGTCGGCAGCGTGTATAACACAACTCACCACCGGGTCGTGTTTCTCGCCGACTGACTAAAATCTATTTCTAATCTAAACCGGAAGAGGGTCCTCTCCACCGATTTCACGGTATCCACCGGAAGGTTAGGGACTGAGGTCAACCTTGTCACCATCCTTCAAGGTCGTGCACTGTAACTTTATAGCCGCCATTTTTTTCTACACTATTGCAGATAACTATTAGGTTATCTAATAATTATGTAACATAATTAATTGAATGGACTACAAGTCATTTTTCTTGATCAAAATTTTATTTGTCTAGCCCATTCTTATTTCGCCGCGCGGCTATGAGATTCAACCTCGCAGTAGCACGTCTACTCTGCTTCAATGTCAGGTTGAAACTGATTCTAATCACGTCATGCGTGGGGATTTTCACGCCGTCTGGCGGTCAGGGGATTACCAACAGTCCTGCGTATTTTTCCACTGGCTCCCTTTGAATTCTCGCTACAGGGTCTGTAACATTTTATGCTACTACATAAGTCGCTTGCAACGGTTCTCGTACGTGTCATATTATTATTTGAGCAGAATCATCAGTTCTAATATTGATAATATCTTAATTTGTGATAAGAATGTGTTCTGAGAATGAATAGATTTTGTAATTTGAAATATTCTCATCACACAGGCAAAAAAATACCAAGAAAATTTGGTACAACGTACAGTAGTGTAGAAGAGTTATGACAAGCTGCAGTTTCATCTTATGATATATATATAAATAATATATATATTATATTATATATATCATTATATTATATATATACATATATTATATATATATATATTACTTGCATAGCAACTCAACCGTTGCTCGGGATTTAAAGATAAATCTCTTATCTATATACACAAACCGGTTTAAGGCTATATCACCAAAGTTAAGCTAGGGATGAGCCTGTTCAATACTTAATTGCACGTGACCACTATAAGCAATAGCAAGATACTGCAGTCATTCGGAAGTCCTTTGTTTATCAAAATGGCTGGATTCGTATGAAATGCATCATATAAGGATCTATTTACCAAAAGCAACCTAGCTGATACAATATATATAATATATATATATATAGTATATATATATATATATATATACGAAGGTCAACAGTTGATCGAAATCCAGGTTTATTTTCAACATAGATCGCCTGGCCACGTCCACAAACTTTCTCCGTCGGTTGTCAAAAAAAAAAAAAAAAATCCTTTAATCCCATTGAGTGAAAAGGTTATCAGCAGCAGTTTATGACGTCATTTCATATGAACCTTATATAACCCTTGTTAAAACTTTCACCTCACCTCGCATACCACTCACACTCACATACAAACACCACATTACAAACACACACTCAGCACACAAAATAGATATATATAGTATATATATATATATAGCAGTTATTTACTAAGCGTAGCTTAGACGCCGCACAAGCCAGCTGAGAATCCGAAACTACCAATTGGTCTGCTAAGCTGGCTCCGTAACCATTACGGACACGGGGCTGCCTATAGTTATTTACTGTAGCTTAGTCTAAAGTGGAAGTAGAATCGAACTCACTTAACTTGCGAATCTAGCTTGCCTAACCATTATCACCACGTGAGTGACGAATACACACACACACGCACACACACCAACGCACACACACACACCACAACCACACACACACACCACAACATATATATATATATATATATATATATATATATATATATATATATATTATATAGTGATAGAGGACAGACAGACGAAAGAAGGTGCTAATTTGTATGTGTCTGTGTGTGTATGATGCTTTTTGTGATATAGTGCACGCCTCTAACAATTATTTTCGTGTTTAGACATTTCAAGCATTGATGATTTAAAAACTCGAAGAAGCATCGAACATTGACAGTTTTGATAAAAGAAAACTTAATGAATGTTTGGTATTTGCAACTAAAAGAATTTTTGTTGAGAAAGATCATGTTAGAGGTAAACAAAGTGGGTTAAGAGAGAAGGAGTGCAGATATGATATTGAAGCAGGTGAGAGGTAGACCAGAAGACAGACAGACAGATAGATAGATAGATAGATAGACTTATATCCTACGACTTGTTTCACAATGTGTAGCATTTGGCTGCTCTCTATTTCCTCAGAACGTTGATGGCTTTTCGTGTTATGATTTTTGTGGCCATCCTTAGGCTTCAAGGCAAGAGCACTCTACAGGGGAGATCCCCTTGTTGTGAAACAGCCTTTGGTTGCTCCTTGGTGTCCTTGGGTGTTGCAGATATGATCATTTTGGTTGTTCCCTTCGGTTGTCCCCTATTGTTGGGTTATGATCCTTTGTTGTAGGAACCGCTCAGTAAAGGCGTTTTCATGTTTACGATTTTGTGACTATCCTTAGGATTCAAGCAAGAACACTCTCCAGGGGGAATCCCTTGTGGTGAAAAAGCCTTTGGTTGCTCCTTGGTGTCCCTTGGTGTTGAGCTATGATCATTTGGTTGTTCCCTGGTGTCCCCTATTGCTTGGTATGATCCTTTGTTTGTAGCACCGTTCATAAGCGCTTCTTTTCATGTTACGATTTTTGTGGTATCCTTAGGATTCAAGCAAGAACCACTCCCAGGGAAGATCCCTGTGTGAAAAAGCCTTTGTGTGCTCCTTGGTGTCCCTTGGTGTTGAGTATGATCATTTGGTGTTCCCTGGTGATCTCCTATTTGTTGGGTATGCATCCTTTGTTAGTAGGACCGTTCAAAGGCGGTTAATTTTCATGTTACCGATGTTTGTGGCCTATCCTTAGGCTTTCAAGCAGAGCACTCTCAGGCGGAATACCTTGTGTTAAGCAGAACCCGATACTTGGCCTGAAACAGCCTTTGCGTTGCTTCTTGGTTCTTGTCCTGTTGGGTATGCTCCTTTTTGTTGTAGGTCCGTTCCGTTAGAGCCGGCGTTCTTTTCCAATGTTAACGATTTTTGCTGGCTAGTCTTAGGCTTTAAGCAAGAGCATCTCCAGCGCCGATCCCTTGCGTTAAGCAGAGCCCGATCTTTGGCTGAAACAAACCTTTAGTCGCGTCCTTGGTGTCTCTCGGTGTTGGGTATGATCCTTTGGTTGTTCCCTGTTGCTTTAGTGTTTGGGTATGCTTCCTTGGTGTCTAGCGTCCGTTCGTAAGCATGCTTTTCATGTTACGATTTTAGTGGCCATCTGAAGCCAAAATTGTTAGATCTTAAATATTTTTTTGGTCAGTTGTCAGTTATTTGATTAAAATTCTCAAAATTGTGTTGATTTCAAGCTTTTAGCCAGGGGGGCGGGTGAGGATGTTGAGGGTTTAAAATTTTAATTAAATGTTAGTTGTGCATATATGTTTATTGAAATAAATAAATTTACAAACTTTTCAGGATTGAAAATTATAGAGATTTTTAAGCAATTTGGTGATAAGGTTAAATAAACAAACAAAATGTGTTCTATTTTTATATGGCTTTAGCGAAAATTTTTTCGGAGGATATGTGCTAATTGAATCATACCTAATCTTGAAAATTAATGCGTTAATATTATGAATTTAGGCGCGGCCATATATGTTCAAATGTAAGTGCTACCAAATCGAGAGAACCGTCAATCCCTGAATGTACATTTCGACCCTATTAGGTCTCATCAGCAAGTTACAGACATGGGATACTTGCTCCGTGTGGCACGTCCGGAAACCTCGATGTCGATGCTGACAGGCGAAGTCTCTAAACGTTACACTAGCTTGCCATTCCCAGATCTTCGTTCCGTTTGAAACTTTATTTATATTCCACTTTTTATTGACTGCTACACGACAGTATGCAGGTTAATAAACAAACCAAATGTGTTATTTTTTATAGGCTTTAAGCGACAATTTGGAGGATATGTGCCTAAAATAGAAGTCATTACCTTAATTTTTGCAAAATTAATTAGTAAATAATGTAATGAATTAGGTGGGCATAAATATATTCAAAATGAAAGACTAAACAAATAGAAGAAAATGTCAAATCCCTGAATGGTATTGGTATGTAATGTATTAAAAACAAGGATTTTTTGGGGGCTTAATATTAGATTGATTCTTTAAAACTAAATGTAAAAATCCGGTGCAGCGTTAGAAACCTATTTTTGGTGTGAATACTTATCATACCAATATCCAATGATCTCAAGTTGTGTCATTTGGTATTCAAAAAAATTTGAAAATCGACCTACCCTAATGGTGTAGTGCTTAGCAATCTAGATTAACCAGCACATTGTTAGTGCAGTTTGATTATCACTGAGTGTCCCATACTCTGGTACCCTGTGGTCACAACAAGCTAGCTTAAATAACAAGAGCAATAACCAGTAACGGTGTGGTATTCTGGAGACAAGAAAAAAGGATACTCTAAGATGAAAAGAAAAGTGTTTGTGTGTTTGTAAGCTCGTCCTTACGTTGAAATTAAATTTATTGATTTTAAAATTACCAGAAAAGTGTAAGATAAAACATGTTATAACAAAAACACTTCCATAACCAATTTCAGGAATATCTTTTTCAATTTGGATGACAAGCTCAAATTATTAATTTGATGATTTATCGTTAAAATTCAGAATAAACACCCAAATATTTAAACTACTCAACACATCAGAAATACATCCTGAATCTTGTATGGAATATATTGTATCAAAGTTGTTTTTTTTCTATCATGATTATAAGTCATTTTATTCCGGATATATAAACATATATAACATATAGTATATATATATATACAAGTGTGTTTCAAAAAAAGTATCGAATTTCTGTCCTTTTTTACACACTTTGGTATTCTGAAAAAAAATAACGTTCTATTCATTGCCGTTTCTTCTAGGTAAATACAACTTCAGACTGATATTTTTATGACACACTTGTATTCTGAAAAAAAATGTTCCATTCCATTGTTCATTTCTATCTGGTAAATAACAGCTTCAATCTCAACTACTTTTATGACAACATCTTTTATATAATATATAACAAGGGTTAATTTCGCAGGCGATTGTTCGGCTATGCTACCGGGCGGCCGAAAACGGATATGCGTCTCTGCTATGCGTGAATCCCCGGTTTCGATTCCTGTCGAGGGGAGTCGTTAGTATACATCGCTGGAAGAGACTCAATAAAGTCGAAACAGTAGTTACGGTTGTTCTGCATGGCGAGCCATCCTTTGCGGGATGTTACTTTCAAGTTTATTTTCATATAAATGTATCGAATTTTTTACATACATGCATTTATATTGCCTTCAGCCAAAAATAAATAATAAATTTATTGCAACATTGCTTCTAAAAACAAACATCAAAAATCTTATTCACTCGCCGAAGAGCTTAACGGCCGGTTTGATTTACTTTAATAAACGTCTAACTTGCCTGCTATGCAGGGGCGTGTAAAGTTTCCTTGACAAGTAATTTCGCTAGCGGGATTGTTCGCTATACCGGCGGCCGAACGGCATATCGGTCTCTGACCTCATGCCTGTGCAAGTCCCGGTTCGATTCCTGTCGGAGGGAGGTTCGTTAGTATGAGCATCGCTGAGAGACTCAATAAAAGTCGAAAACATCTGTACGGTGTTCTGCATGGCGAGCCATCCTTTGCGGGATTTACTTGTCAAGTTTATTTCTATAATTATCGAATTTTATACGATACATGCATTGTAATTGCCTTCAAGCAAAAATATAAATTAATAAATTATATATATATATATATTCACGTTCTACATGCGTCATCGTATGATCTTCAATTACCCTTTGTTCACATGCCAGTGATCACGTCATCAGCTTATCGTATGATAAACGCACAATAAAAGTAACGTTAAATACTTTATATTCACACATTCAACCATACACTTAACATTTTTCTTTTTCTCCCTATACAAAATGTATTTTGCATTGTCCTTGATGATGGTTTATCATAACGAAATACCGAAGTATATGACATATCAATTTTTTCCGTTTGATCATAACACCCTCTGTCTCGTTATATTTTTGAAAACATTTTCTTTATATATATATATATATATATATATACATATATATATAAATATATTTGTCACGACCATGATTACCAAAAACATATCATTTGTCCTATTATCTTCACACGCATGCCACACGCATGTCGTGCACACACATGAACACGTACACATACTCATAGTAGTAGTATATATATATAATAACTATATATATATATATATATATATATATATATATATTTGATATCTGTCAGATAATGATGTCATGTTTCAGGTAAACTTGAGAACGAAATGAAAAACTGGGTAACTGGGGGGAAAAGACGTAGACCTTGTGATTGAAAAATTGATTGCTAAGTAGGGGCTGCCATATAAATATCAATCTCAGTCATTTTATGACTTATTCGTTATAGTCATTTATTAATATAACTCATGTGAGTTTTGCTGTTTGGTTTTTTTTTACGGCAGCGTTTAGATCTGAGTGTGACAGAAAAGTCTTTTGCGGACTATTCTGAATAGTCTAGCCGATCATCTGAATTCTTTTTAGTTTGATTAAGGGGGAAAAAATCCCCAAAACAAACAAAAAACACACGGATATAAATATTGTTGTTTGGTTTGATGTTTTGGATAAGGCCTTCATTGTATTTTCATATAGAATATATATATATATTATATATATATAATATATTATATATATATATTTATATATATATTGATATATATATATATATATATATATTGTTAAATAATGCAAGCAATTTTTGTCTGCCAGTTTTATCCTGTTGTTGTTTTCGTATGCCGGATTATTCTTTGTAAATATCTGGCAAAAATTGGTAATAAAATGACATAAGTAATAAATAATAATAATAATAATAATAATATAATAATGACAACAACAATAAAAAACACAACGTTATGTAAAAGAAAATGGGAATAGCTCATGTTGTACGGTTCAAAATACCCTGAGATGGCCCAGACTAGGGCAACGAATTTACTTTGCGTCTAATACATACCTGGCAATTACATTCAGCCAATTTTCGCCAATATTACTACAAAAATAATCCGGCAATACGAAAAAAACAAAGGACAAAACTTGCACACAAAAATATGGACTGCATTATTGTAGCAATATATGCCTACGAAGAAAAATGCTGCCTAAATAACACAACACACACACACAACAGACACCACACACACACACACAATATATATATATATATATTATATATATGTTATTTGTGAAAAGGTGACGTACCGTGAAATGAGGTCACAATTGTGCTTAGTTGGGATGCAAGATTCAGAACGATAAGCAGCGATATAAAATGCTCAATACGTTGCTTAGAGCAAATTTATTATGATAATGGTAACACGGTAATAACCTATTTCGAGTTTCACCATTAAATAATTTTCAGGGTTAAATCCACTTGATTAACACATATTGATTAACTGGCAGTTGATTGCACGTGGTATTTTTTGCGATTAAAACGGTTGGTTCCAATCCAACTGCCAGTTAATCAATATCTTATTAATCCAGTGGATTAACCTGAAGATCCTTATGTGAAACTCGAGTAGGTATTACAATACGTGTACCATTAGCATAATATATAATATATATATATATAATATATATATATATAATATATATTGTGTGTGTGTGTTCCAGGATGTGTGGTGTGTTGTCGGTGTGTGTGTTGAGAGAACATTCTAAACAATAAGTCGATAGTGCCATCGTGGTAGCGCATGGATGGAAAATTTAATTGCTCGTACTCGGTGAGTGTGTCGGGTACAGTCCTGAAGAAGGTATTCCAACTGTGAAACCGAAACACCGAGTCACGAAAATAAATTTCATCTGTTGGTTAATTTCCTCTTATCTTACATGCGCATATATTTATATATAGTATATAATATATACTATATATATATAATATAATATATATATATATAGTATGTGTGTGTTGTGTGTGTGATTGTGTGTGTTGTGTGTGTGTGGCGTATGGTGTCGATCGACATAACAGTTCTGGAATTTAACTGATGCAAATAATATTAGACCACTGAGAGTGCTCTGTCCGTTTTAAGGAGACTATGAAATAAATATCAGGAAACTTCGGTTGTTTTTTGGGCGTTTTTAGGGGGGGGGAGTTTCATTTATTAGTAGTAAGTGAAAAGTTTTCGGGATTTGTACTTTCTCCCTTCTTCATTGGGGGAACTCTGTGAAAGGGGATAATTCCTTCCTCCTCTTTTGGG
>CM042151.1:3842366-3847366 GCA_023376005.1 Doryteuthis pealeii
AAAAGAGGAGATCAGGGACAATTAGGGTCAGGTGGTAAGTGACACAGAAAAATTTGTTCAAATGCCTACATTTGAAACGAGTTTCACTTCTCTTATTTAACAAACGTTATTTCTTGTATTTTGTATATATATATATATATATATATATATATATATATATATATATTTGTTAATGGGAAGTTTAAAGGCTAAGTAAAATTCTCTCCACAGATAAAATTTATTCGTTGAAGACTCGAGTGTTTCGGTTTACAGTGGACACCTTCTTCAGGACTGTAAAACCGAAATACTCGAGTATCGACAATTTGAATTTTCCATCCATCGTAACACCCTATGTTTGTTTTTTCTAAATGTTCTTCCTCACACACACCCACACACACACACAACACACACACACACACACACACACACATATATATATATATTATGATAATGGTAACTAACGGTAATACCTACTCGAGTTTCACCATAAGGATCTTCAGGGTTAAATCCACTGGATTAATCAAGATATTGATTAACTGGCAGTTGATTGGAACCAACCGTTTATCGCAAAAAAAATACACACGTGCAATCAACTGCAGTTAATCAATATCTTGATTAATCAAGTGGAATTTAACCCTGAAAAATTCTTATGGTGAAACTCGAGTAGGTCATTACTGTATACCATTATCATAGTAAATGTGCTCTAAGCCAACGTATTGAGCATTTTATATCGCTGCCTTATCGTTCTGAATCTTGCATCAACTACCATTGTGACCTGTTCACGGTACGTCACCTTTTCACAAATACCATATTATATATAATATATATATATATATTATATATGTGTGTGTGTGTGTGTGTATGTGTGTGTGGTATTTAGGCAGCATTTTTTCTTGTAGGCATAATTGTTAAATAATGCAACCAATTTTTTGTCTGCAAGTTTTGTCTTTGTTTTTTTCGTATTGTCCGGATTATTTTTTGTAATATCTGGGCGAAAATTGGCTGATGTATTTGCCATATGTCATTAGACCAGGTACTTTCCGCCCTATCGTGGGCCATCTTCAGGGTATTTTGAAACCGTACAACAATGAGCTATTCCATTTTCTATTTATATAGGTTGTGTTTTATTATTGTTTTGTTGTGTTGTTGTTGTTGTTGGTTGTTGTGTTGTTCTTCTTCTTCTTTCTTCTTTCTTCTTCTTCTTATTATTATTATTATTTATTATATTATTTTAATTATTGTCATTAATATTACAATTTTTCGCCAGATATTACAAAAATAATCCGGCAATACGAAAAAAACAAAAGAAAAACTTGCAGACAAAAATTGCTTTCATTATTTAAAACATATATATATATATATATATATATATATATATTATATATATATATATAATATATATATATATATATATATATATATATATATGCTTATAAAGATACAAATAAGGCCTTATCAAATCAACCAAAAGACAATATTTATATCCGTGTGTTTTTTTTGTTTTTGTTTTGGGGATTTTTTCGAATGCGAAACTAAAAATAAAATCAAAGATCGCTAGACTATTCAGAATAGTCCACAAAAGACTTGTTGTCACTCAGATCTAACGCTGCCGTAAACTCCTAAAAACGCCAAACTCACAATGAGTTATATTAATAAATGTACATAAATGGTAAGCATAAAATGACGGTAGATTGATATTTAATATGGCAGCCTTAGCAGCAATCAATTTTTCAATCACAAGGTCTACGTCTTTCCCCAGTTACCCAGTTTTTCATTTCGTTCAAGTTTACTGAACAGTGACATCAATTATCTGACAGATAATCAATATATATATATATATAATATATATATATATATATATAATATATATATATATATACTATGAGTATGTATACGTGTATGTGTGTGCAACACTGCGTGTGAAGATAATAGGACAAATGATATGTTTTGGTAATCATGGTCGTGACAATATATTTATATATATGTATATATATATATATATATATATAAAGAAAATGTTTTCAAAATATAACAGACACAGGATGTTATGATCAAACGAAAAAATGTTAATGTCTATACTTAAGTATTTCGGTTTATGATAAACCATCATCAGGACAATGCAAAATACATTTTGTAAGGGAGAAAAATGAAAAATGTTAAGTGTATGGTGAATGTGTGAATATAAAAGTTATTTACCGTTATTTTTATATGTGCTTTTATAACGAAAGCTGATGACGTGATCACTTGCATGTGAACAAACGGTAATTGAAGATATTAAGATGACGCATGTAGAACGTGAATATATATATATATATATATATATATATATATATATATATATATATATATAAAAGATGTGTCATAAAAGTATTGAGATTGAAGCTGTATTTACCAAGAAGAAAAGAACAATGAATGGAACATTTTTTTTTCAGAATACAAGGTGTGTCATAAAAATGTCCAGTCTGAAGTTGTATTACCAAGAAAGAAACGAGCAATGAATGGAACGTTATTTTTTTTCAGAATACAAAGTGTGTAAAAAAAGGACAGAAAATCTCGATACTTTTTTGACACACCTTGTATATATGTATATATATGTATATATATGTTTATATATCGGGAATAAATGACTTATAATCATGATAGAAAAAAAACAACTTTTGATACAGTATATTCCATACAAGATTCAGGATGTATTTTCTGATGTGTTGAAGTAGTTTAAATATTGCGTGTTTATTCTGAATTTTACGATAAATCATCAAATTAATAATTTGAGCTTGTCATCCAAATTGAAAAAGAAATTCCTGGAAATTTGTTCTGGAAGTGTTTTTTATAAAATGTTTTATTTACACTTTTCTGGTAATTTTAAAATCAATAAATTTAATTTCAACGCAAGGAAGAGCTTACAAACACCAAACACTTTTCTTTTCATCTTGAGAGCTTATTCTTTTTTCTTGTCTCAGATACACACCGTTACTGGTTATTGCTCTTGTTATTCAAGCTTAGCTTTGTTGTGTCACAGGTCCAGAAGTATGGGACACTCAGTGGTAATCAAACTCACTAGCAATGTTCTGCTAATCTAGATTGCTAAGCACTGCACCATTAGGGTAGGTCGATTTTCAATTTTTTTTGAATACCAAAATGACACAATTGAGATCGTTGGATATTGGTATGATAAGTATTCACACCAAAAATAGGTTTCTAACCTGCACCGATTTTTTAACATTTAGTTTTAAAGATCATCTAATATGAAGCCCCCCCAAAAAAATCCTTGTTTTTAATACATTACATACCAATACCATTCAGGGATTGACATTTTCTCAATTTGTTTAGCCTTACATTTGAAACATATACGCCCCGCCTAAATTTATTAATTATTAACTAATTAATTTTCAAAAAAAGATATGACTTCAATTAAGCACATATCCTCCAAAATTGTCGGCTTAAAGCCATATAAAAAATAAACACATTTGTTTGTTTACTTAACCTCATACTGTCGTGTAGCAAGTCAATAAAAAGTGGAATATAAATAAGTTTCAAAACGAACGAAGAATCTGGGAATGGCAAGCTAGTGTAACGGTTAGAGACTTCGCCTGTCAGCATGACAGTCGAGGTTTCGAGTCACACACGGAGCAGTATCCCATGTCTGTAACCTTGCTGATGAGACCTAATAGGTCGAAATGTACATTAAGGGATTGACGGTTTCTCGATTTGGTTAGCCTTACATTTGAACATATATGCCCGCCTAAATTCATTAATTATTAACCAATTAATTTTCAGAATTAGGTATGACTTCAATTAAGCACATGTCCTCCAAAAATTGTCGGCTTAAAGCCATATAAAAAATAAACACATTTGTTTGTTTACTTAACCTCATACCAAATTGCTTAAAAATCTTATAATTTCAATCCTGAAAAGTTTGTAAATTTATTTTATTCAAATAAAATATATCACAACTAACATTTAAATTAAAATTATTACCCCCACCCACCAGCCTGGCTAAAAGCTTGAAATCAACACAATTTGAGAATTTTAATAAATAAACTGACAACTGAAAAAAATTTATTTAAGATCTGAACATTTTGGCTTCAGATGGCCACTAAAATCGTAACATGAAAAGCATGCCTTACGAACGGACCTAGAACCAAAGGAGCATACCCAACACTAAAGCACACCAGGGAACAACCAAAGGATCATACCCAACACCAAGGGACACCAAGTAGCGACTAAAGGTTGTTTCACCAAAGATCGGGCTCTGCTTAACGCAAGGGATCGCCGCTGGAGAGTGCTCTTGCTTAAAGCCTAAGGATAGCCACAAAAATCGTAACATGAAAAGAATGCCTTACGAACGGACCTACAACAAAAGGAGCATACCCAACACGGACAGACACCAAGGAGCAACCAAAGGCTGTTTCACCAAGGATCGGGTTCTGCTTAACACAAGGTATCTCCCCTGGAGAGTGCTCTTGCTTGAAGCCTAAGGATAGCCACAAAAATCGTAACATGAAAATAACGCCTTATGAACGGTCCTACAAACAAAGGATCATACCCAACAATAGGGGACACCAGGGAACAACCAAATGATCATACTCAACACCAAGGGACACCAAGGAGCAACCAAAGGCTTTTTCACACAAGGGATCTCCCCTGGATAGTGTTTTTGCTTGAAGCCTAAGGATAGCCACAAAAATCGTAACATGAAAATAACGCCTTATGAACGGTCCTACAAACAAAGGATCATACCCAACAATAGGGGACACCAGGGAACAACCAAATGATCATACTCAAACACCAAGGGACACCAAGGAGCAACCAAAGGCTTTTTCACACAAGGGATCTCCCCTGGATAGTGTTTTTGCTTGAAGCCTAAGGATAGCCACAAAAATCGTAACATGAAAATAACGCCTTATGAACGGTCCTACAAAAAAGGATCATACCCAACAATAGGGGACACCAGGGACAACCAAATGATCATACTCAACACAAGGGACACCAAGGAGCAACCAAAGGCTTTTTCACACAAG
>CM042151.1:3849866-3852366 GCA_023376005.1 Doryteuthis pealeii
ATGGTTATACCAAGTTTCTTGGTATTTTTTGCCTGTATGATGAGATATTTCAAAATTCAAAATAAATTAATCTAAGAATACATTCTAATCAAATTAAGTATTATCACTATTGGAATCTGAGTGCTTCTACTCAATTATAATAACGCACACGATTGCCGTTGCAAGCGACTTATGTTACAATTTATGTAGTAGCATAAATTGTTGACAGACTCTGTAGCGAGAATTCAAGGAGGCCAGTGGAAAAATACTAGGACTGATGGTTACCCTGACCCCAGAGGCGTGAATTCCACGCATGACATGATTAGAATCAGTTTCAACCTGCCATTGAAGCAGAGTAGACGTGCTACTGCGAGGTTGATTCTCATCCACGCGGCGAATAAGAATGGGCTAGATTAAATAAAATCTTGATCAAGAAAAAATGACTTGTAGTTCATTTAATTAATTATGTTACATAATTATTAGATACCTAATAGTTATCTGCAATAGTGTAGAAATAAAAATGGCGGCTATAAGTTACAGTGCACGACCTTGAAGGATGAGTGACAAGGCTTGACCTCAGTCCTAACCTTCCGGTGGATACCGTGAGAATCGGTGGAGAGGACCCTCTTCCGGTTTAGATTAGAAATAGATTTTAGTCAGTCGGCGAGAAACCACGACGGTGGTGAGTTGTGTTATACACGCTCCGACTTACTCTGCGCAGATGTCTGGTTGGAGATTTAAAAATAAAGTAAGATCAAAGCAAATCGGAGTCTTGTGTTATTACCTCTAAAAACTAACAATGACACAGGGCTTCTGATATAGAGAAATCCCCAATGAAAGACCTGACCCGAAGTCCACAAGAAAGTCCAGACCTTAGAAGATTCCAGACCAAGACAAGGTGTTATCAGATTCCAAAGACGGTCAGAAGAATAGAGTAAGAAAGAAGTAAGTAAAGAAGTAAAGAAGAAGGGTATGCAACAATTACAATGACTAGAGTTAAGAAAAAGAAGAAGCAGTTAGAAGAACCCAACTAGAAGACGACATGGCAGCCAGATATGACAGACAGACAGACATGATAGCAAGAAGTTTGCAGAAGCAGTAAAGCAGGAATGAAGCAACAAGTATGTCTCTAGTCTCTGTCTCTGTCTCTCTCTAATCTCTGTCTGTCTCTCTCTCTCTCTCACCGAGAACTCTCTGAAGTAATAATTTCTCACACTCTCGTTTATATACCCGACAATTAGGTATATAACACTTGCGGTAGGATCACAGTGGCGGGATAGCCGCTGTAAGCGGTTGAAAGTAGGCAAAGAAGAAAGTTACTTGAAAAGTAACAGAAACACACCATAAATCGAGCGGGCTGTAGAATGCTTCTCATTCAAATTAAATTAAATATCATTGTGCGATATTTCAAAGATCCTATTCCCTTCCTCCGGTGACAAAAATAAAACTGGCGTGCTGCCTTCAACAGGAAGTAGCTCTAAGGTTTAATTACCTGAGAGCTCAGTCGGTAGTGTTTGGCTAGTAATCCTAAGTTTCCTGGTTCGATACCGGCCCTCGCCAACTCAGTGTATGAGTAGCACAGCAAAACCGACGAGAAGTTCAATTCCATGATTCTTTTGTCTTGTTTGTTTTTTATATCTTATGTAATTGATTTTGGGATCATCAGGAGAGAATGTGCACCGTTTCGGGGCCTTCCACTCAACGGATTTAACTGCACACCGGTCCCCCTCACTAATGTGAGGGCCCTCGGAATATATAAAATATATCGTATAATCAACAAACCAAAGTTAAAGTACCTGCAAAGACATGCAAAACAATTTGCCAGGTTTAACAATAGACCTGAGATTCAGCGAAAATCTAATGACGACTCTAATAGTGTTGCCCATGGTGAGATTCCCGTTGTAAGATTCAAGGTTAATAATTGAACAACAGCTCCGACACGTGTGTGAGACAAAACATTTAATAGGTGTACAGCACATGGTAACGATAAGATACATAAAGTACATAGATACATAAGATACAAATAAGATATAAGAGTAGAGATAAAAGGACACATTCATGAATGGTAAATACAAGATACAATATTTAGGTATAAACAAGATACCCAAATGTACATAAAATATAAATGTTACAGACATGGAACTAAAGGATAGTCCATGCTGTATAAAAGACTTACATTAATGAAAGGGGGGCCAAAGCCCCACCGAGAAGGGGGTAGACATAGGTCTAACGCATGTGCTCGTTCAGAGGCAGTAAGGAAAGAGAGAGATGGAAACATTTGAATCAACCGCTTATACCAGAGGTTCCCCAGATGGCCACAATCGGCAACACAGCGGGAAGATAGCTCTTCCAGGCAAAGGGAAGATAATCCCCCACGCCGTCATTAAACTATTTTTTTTTGTTTTGTCTTGTCAATGATAAGGTTTACTGTGTGACGTGTAGGTTTTTAAGTGCTAATTGCTTTATTGTGTGTATCATCTGTAAAGACTTAATTGATTGAGCAATCGTTTCTCTACATACT
>CM042151.1:3859866-3869866 GCA_023376005.1 Doryteuthis pealeii
TAAAATTGTGATCTCCTACAATGAGATTTTCCCTAACCATCCAAACCATTCTAAGCCGTATGTTGCGTACTTCTCTTCTGGCCGGCTTGGTACTTCTATCATCTATCTTCTAATGGTCTCGTCTGGTCTTCTTATCTGGGGATTCCGTGTCTGGTTCTGCTGGGGACCATTTCTTATCAGAAGCCTTGTGTCATTGTTAGCTTTTAGTAATAACAACAAGACTTCGATTTACTTTGGATATTATTTTATTCCGGAACCCCAGGACCAGACAACTGCGCGCTGAGAGTCACATCTTGCTAGCTTCTAACTCTGCAAATGACTAACTCTAACTCTCTCTGCAACTGACTTACTGGGCTGCCCACCTTAAACCGGAAAAGGGCTTTCTATCGCTTTCGATTCTCACGATCATCCCAGAACGCAAGGTGAGAGTGAGGTCAAGCATTGTCACTCACTCTCAAGGCCATCAGTTGTACTGATCGCCATAAGGATTTCTATACTACCTTAAAAAGTAATAGGGATCCAATTAATATGTAACACGTAAACATCATACCACGATCACGTGCAGGTCCTAGAAAGCTGTAGCAGAGAGACAATCACCAGTACTTATTAATACCCATGATGTTAATGAAAATTATTTCTTAAACAAATCGTATATATAATATATATATATTATATATATATATATATATATATAAGGTGTATTTAAAAGATATCGAGATTTTCTTTACTTTTGACACACTATGTATACTGAAAAAATAAGGTTCTATTCA
Organism: Doryteuthis pealeii; assembly: GCA_023376005.1. Taxonomy (NCBI): domain Eukaryota; kingdom Metazoa; phylum Mollusca; class Cephalopoda; order Myopsida; family Loliginidae; genus Doryteuthis; species Doryteuthis pealeii. Next base: position 3,860,637 of record CM042151.1, read on the forward strand.
TTCTTCGTCAGCTTTAAACTTGGTATTTTTTGACACACCTTGTGTTCTGAAAAAAAATTAATATAACCTTATTCTTTTCCCTAATAAATGGTGTGTCAAAAAGTAGAAGAATTTTGATACTTTTTTGACACACCTTAATATATATATATATATATATATATATAATATATAAATATATTTTTGTATAAATTTTCATTTGACACGCGTAGATATCTTATATATATATATATATATATATAAATTTTCATTTGACACGCGTATATATCTTTTCCCCCTACCCCCTTACATAATAAACGCACACAGCAACTCAAAAGTTAAAAGAATATTTTCTCGCCACTTACTTGAAACCTAACATTTTTTCTTAATGAACATACATTCACTCTCGCACACACACACACACACACACACAACCTTGAGGTTTGTTTCGATGTCGTTTATCGCAAAAGATTTATACACACACGCGCAACACACACACAAAACACCTGAAAATGCACAATGCCTTTTTTCGATACACACACTCACACATTCTCATACTCACACCGTAAAAGAAAATATTTGACGTCATATTTCAAACCGTCCACTTTTTCAGTGCCCTTTCTTCAGACTTCAAATTTTGAACAGACTTATAAACAAGGACTATCACTTGCTTTTCTCGTTATTCTATGATAAAATATTATATATATATATTTATATATGTATATATATATATATATATATATATATATATATATATAATTATTTCTTAAACAAATCGTATATATATATATATATATATATATATATATATATATATATATATATATGTATGTGGTGTAATGGTTACCATCGTAGGAAATGGACATGATGTTCAAATCCTGGACTAGACTGTTTTGAATTTTATATATCACTATAACCTTGGAAAGGTATGAATCCAACTATTCCCCATTAAGCTATGGGTAAATAGTTGAGCAGACTGGACTCTTTAACTTTAGTTTGACAATATGGTCAAAAGTATTATAATGTAAATCAATCTTATTAATAATTGAGGTTTAAATGAAAATAAAATATTGGAGAATGTGACGTTAATAACTAAGGGAATTGTGACTTCAGTAGTAATATAGTTTCGGTTACTGAAAGAAAAACACACAATCTCCATTATAATAAGATTAGCAGGGGTAGATAGATAGATAGATAGATAGTCGAGGTATATACAACTTAGATATACGTGTTCTATCTACGATATTGAACACTTTTTACTTCTAAAATATAGATAGATAAATAGTATGAAACTACTAATATATATATATATATATATATATATATATATATATATATATATAAGTAAAGAAATAACAAAAGACTTAGATTTTGCATTATAGCCTATTTCGGGGAGCTTAGACAAAGTGTCTAATTCTCCAGCTCATCAGATGCGAATGATGAATTCTTTATTACTTTTAAGGCATTTGAAAACAGATTTTTTTTTAAATTTATTTATTTTTTATATTGTCCTGTTTCTTTGTCTAAGCTCCCGAAATAGGCTATAACGTAAAATCTCTAAGTCTTTTGTTATTTCTTTACTTATAAATTTGCTCTGTGACTCTAACATTAAGGGCACAAATTGAGCTCTCAAACTGCGACAGGTTGTTTTAAAAAACACCTATGTAGTAAGGAAGATTTCTTCCCTGGACTTTTGGATTATATATATATATATTATATATATATATATATATATATATATATATATATGAAAAGTTTATTTACAGTACAGAATTTAAAAAGGACGCGTAAAAGCATATGCATGTTGTAAAATAAATTGTTGTTTTTTTCTTAAAAAGAAAAGAAAGGGTACCCTAGTTAGATTTAAAATCAGAAATGATTTTCTTTTTTTCGATCAATGCTTCTCAGAGAAAAAAAATTCATTGAAAGATGGTGATAATAGGTTAGTTTTTTTTTGTTGTAGACATATAATATATATATATATATATATATATTATATATATATGTGTGTATATATATATATTATATAATATATATATATATATATGTGTGTGTGTGATATATATATATATATATATATATATATATATATATATATATATATATATACATTAATTGCTGTTATATCTAAATACGTATCATTATTTGGCGCGAAGCTAAGAGGTAATGAAATAGATAGACTAAAACAGAGTCAAACCTAATCCTCCCCCATACCTATTTTTATTTATTTATTTTTCCTATTTTTCCCAAAACTATCCTTCCTTGTATCATGTCTCCAGAGACTGATTAACTGTTCTTAAAATATATTAACGTCTACGCTTCGTTTGCTGATCGAACTATCAGAATGTAAGTAGGTGTATAGACTATTTACAATGCTTAAAACACCTTGCTAGAATAAAACAACAGCAGAACAAAAGCATTTAAATAAGAATAATTATAGCTTGTTTTTTTTGTTTTGTTTTATTTTTGCTTTTTGTTTCTTCAGATTTTTCTACTGGTAAGTATGTAGAGAAACGATTGCTCAATCAATTAAGTCTTTACAGATGATACACACAATAAAGCAATTAGCACTTAAAAACCTACACGTCACACAGTAAACCTTATCATTGACAAGACAAAACAAAAAAAAATAGTTTAATGACGGCGTGGGGGGATTATCTTCCCTTTGCCTGGAAGAGCTATCTCCCGCTGTGTTGCCGATTGTGGCCATCTGGGGAACCTCTGGTATAAGCGGTTGATTCAAATGTTTCCATCTCTCTCTTCCTTACTGCCTCTGAACGAGCACATGCGTTAGACCTATGTCTACCCCCTTCTCGGTGGGCTTTGGCCCCCCTTTCATTAATGTAAGTCTTTTATACAGCAATGGACTATCCTTTAGTTCCATGTCTGTAACTTTATATTTTATGTACATTTGGGTATTTGTTTATACCTAAATATTGTATCTTGTATTTACCATTCATGAATGTGTCCTTTATCTCTACTCTTATATGCTTATTTGTATCTTATGTATCTATGTATTTATGTATCTTATCGTTACCATGTGCTGTACACCTATTAAATGTTTTGTCTCACACACGTGTCGGAGCTGTTGTTCAATTATTAACCTTGAATCTTACAACGGGAATCTCACCATGGGCAACACTATTAGAGTCGTCATTAGATTTTCGCTGAATCTCAGGTCTATTGTTAAACCTGGCAAATTGTTTTGCATGTCTTTGCAGGTACTTTAACTTTGGTTGTTTGATTATACGATATATTTATATATTCCGAGGGACTCACATTAGTGAGGGGGACCGGTGTGCAGTTAAATCCGTTGAGTGGAAGGCCCCGAAACGGTGCACATTCTCTCCTGATGATCCCAAAATCAATTACATAAGATATAAAAAACAAACAAGACAAAAGAATCATGGAATTGAACTTCTCGTCGGTTTTTGCTGTGCTACTCATACACTGAGTTGGCGAGGGCCGGTATCGAACCAGGAAACTTAGGATTACTAGCCAAACACTACCGACTGAGCTCTCAGGTAATTAAACCTTAGAGCTACTTCTGTTGAAGGCAGCACGCCAGTTTTATTTTTGTCACCGGAGGAAGGGAATAGGATCTTTGAAAATCGCACAATGATATTTAATTTAATTTGAATGAGAAGCATTCTACAGCCCGCTCGATTTATGGTGTGTTTCTGTTTACTTTTCAAGTAACTTTCTTCTTTGCCTACTTTCAACCGCTTACAGCGGCTATCCCGCCACTGTGATCCTACCCGCAAGTGTTATATACCTAATTGTCGGTATATAAACGAGAGTGTGAGAAAATTATTACTTCAGAGAGTTCTCGGTGAGAGAGAGAGAGAGACAGACAGAGATTAGAGAGAGACAGAGACAGAGACTAGAGACATACTTGTTGCTTCATTCCTGTTACTGCTTCTGCAAACTTCTTGCTATCATGTCTGTCTGTCTGTCATATCTGGCTGCCATGTCGTCTTCTAGTTGGGTTCTTCTAACTGCTTCTTCTTTTTCTTAACTCTAGTCATTGTAATTGTTGCATACCCTTCTTCTTTACTTCTTTACTTACTTCTTTCTTACTCTATTCTTCTGACCGTCTTTGGAATCTGATAACACCTTGTCTTGGTCTGGAATCTTCTAAGGTCTGGACTTTCTTGGTGGACTTCGGGTCAGGTCTTTCATTGGGGATTTCTCTATATCAGAGCCCTGTGTCATTGTTAGTTTTTAGAGGTAAATAACACAAGACTCCGATTTGCTTTGATCTTACTTTATTTTTAAATCTCCAACCAGACATCTGCGCAGAGTAAGTCGGAGCGTGTATAAACAACTCACCACCGTCGTGGTTTCTCGCCGACTGACTAAAATCTATTTCTAATCTAAACCGGAAGAGGGTCCTCTCCACCGATTCTCACGGTATCCACCGGAAGGTTAGGACTGAGGTCAAGCCTTGTCACTCATCCTTCAAGGTCGTGCACTGTAACTTATAGCCGCCATTTTTATTTCTACACTATTGCAGATAACTATTAGGTATCTAATAATTATGTAACATAATTAATTAAATGAACTACAAGTCATTTTTTCTTGATCAAGATTTTATTTAATCTAGCCCATTCTTATTCGCCGCGTGGATGAGATCAACCTCGCAGTAGCACGTCTACTCTGCTTCAATGGCAGGTTGAAACTGATTCTAATCATGTCATGCGTGGAATTCACGCCTCTGGGGTCAGGGTAACCATCAGTCCTAGTATTTTTCCACTGGCCTCCTTGAATTCTCGCTACAGAGTCTGTCAACAATTTATGCTACTACATAAATTGTAACATAAGTCGCTTGCAACGGCAATCGTGTGCGTTATTATAATTGAGTAGAAGCACTCAGATTCCAATAGTGATAATACTTAATTTGATTAGAATGTATTCTTAGATTAATTTATTTTTGAATTTTGAAATATCTCATCATACAGGCAAAAAATACCAAGAAACTTGGTATAACCATAACCGGGATATATTGGTTGGTGAATAGTTCATGATCAAGCTGTATTTCGTCTTATATATATATATATATATATATATATATATATAATCATAAAGGTACACGATAATAACCTACTCGAGTTTCACCATAAGGATCTTCAGGGTTAAATCCTAATATACTATATATTTTGATCCTTTGTAAAAAATGCAACGTCCGCTCTTTTGTAATTTTTAAATTTCAAACCAGCGTTCTTCGATCGCAGGCCTATAATCAAGCGTTTATCGCGAAAAAACGCACACGTGAAATCGACTGCAATTAATCAATATCTTGATTAATTCAGTGGAATTAACCCTGAAGATCCTTATAGTGAATCTCGAGTAGGTTATTACCGTGTACCTTTAAGATAATAAATTTGCTCTACTAACGTATTGAGCACTTTATATTTGTTATATCACTGCCTTATCATTGTGAAACTTGAATCAACTAACGACTGTGACCATTTTCACCGGTATGTCACTTTTTCCACAAATACCATATATATATATATATATATATATATATATATATACTTGCAGACATATCCAACGTTGCTCGGGATTTAAAAAGATAAATCTCTTATCTTTATACAAATTGGTTAAGGCTAGATCATCAAAGTTAAGTAGAGATGAGCCTGTTCAATGCTTAATTGGGAGACCACTTAAGCAATAACAGATATTGCAGTCAATTCGAGTCCTTTGTTTATCAAAATGGCTTGATTCGGTAGGAAATGATCATATAAGGGTTTATGTACCAAAAAGCAACCTAGCATGATACAATATATATATATATATATATATATATATATATATATATATTACCAAGGTCAACAGTGATCAAATCAAGTTTATTTTTCACATAGTCCCCGTGGTAGTCCACAAACTTCTCCGTCGGTGTGGAAATCCTTTAATCCCCATTGGTTGAAAAGTTATCAGCAGCAGCTTATGACGTCATCATATGAACCTTATATAACCCTGTTAACTTTTCACCTCACCCTTGCATACACTCACACTCACATACAAACACACATACAAACACACACACACACAAAATATATATATATATATATATATATATATATAATATATATATATATATATATATAGTTATTTACTAAGCGTAGCTTAGGCACGGCGAAAGGCAAAAGTATGGGGCACCCAGTGAGATCGAACTACCAATGCTCTCCTAAGCTGGCTGCCTAACCATTACGGTACTCGGGCTGCCTATAGTTATTTACTTAGCTCAGCTTAAATGTGGCACACGGTCTTGAAGTATGGGAGTTAGAATCGAACTCACTATCTTTGCGAATCTAGCTTGCTAACCATTCACCACGTGAGGTGACCGAATTACACAATACAACACACACACACACACAACACTCACAATAACACACACACACACACAACACACACACACACACACATATATTATATATATATATATATATATATATATATAGTGATAGAGACAGACAGACAGAATGATAGGTGTAATTTGTATGTGTCTGTGTGTATGCTTGCATTTTTGTATAGGTGCACGCATTAAAATATTTTCGTGTTTTAGACATTTGAGATTGATGATTTTAAAAACTCGAAGAAGATCGAAATTGACATTTTGATAAAAAGAAACTTAATTGAATGTTTGGTATTTGCAACTTAAAGAATTTTTGTGATAAAGATCATGTTAGAGGTAAACAAAGTGGGTTAAAGAGAGAAGGAGTCAGATAGATATTGAAGAGGTTGAGAGGTAGACAGACAGACAGACAGATAGACAGATAGATAGATAGATAGACTTATATTCCTACGACTTGTTCACCAATGTTGCTAGCAATTGGCTGCTCTTATTTCCTCAGAATGGCTTTTCGTGTTATGATTTTGTGGCCATCCTTAGGCTTCAAGCAAAAACACTAATCCAGGGGAGATCCCTTGTGTGAAAAAGCCTTTGGTTGCTCTTGGTTTCCCTTGGTGTTGAGTATGATCATTGTTGTTTCCCTGGTGTCTCCTATTGTTGGGTATGATCCTTTGTTTGTAGGACCGTTCATAAGGCGTTATTTTCTGTTACGATTTTTGTGGCTATCCTTAGGCTTCAAGAAGAACACTCTCCAGGGGAGATCCCTTGTGTGAAAAGCCTTTGGTTTGCTCCTTGGTGTCCTTGGTGTTGAGTATGATCATTTGGTTGTTCCTGGTGTCCCCCTATTGTTGGGTATGATCCTTTGTTTGTAGGACCGTTCATAAGGCGTTATTTTCATGTTACGATTTTTGTGGCTATCCTTAGGCTTCAAGCAAAACACTAATCCAGGGGAGATCCTTGTGTGAAAAAGCCTTTGGTTGCTCCTTGGTGTCCCTTGGTGTTGAGTATGATCATTTGGTTGTTCCCTGGTGTCCCCTATTGTTGGGTATGATCCTTGTTTGTAGGACCGTTCATAAGGCGTTATTTTCATGTTACGATTTTTGTGGTATCCTTAGGCTTCAAGCAAAAACACATCCAGGGGAGATCCCTTGTGTGAAAAAGCCTTTGGTTGCTCCTTGGTGTCCCTTGGTGTTGAGTATGATCATTTGGTTGTTCCCTGGTGTCCCCTATTGTTGGGTATGATCCTTTGTTTGTAGGACCGTTCATAAGGCGTTAATTTTCATGTTACGAATTTTTGTGGCTATCCTTAGGCTTCAAGCAAAAAACACTATCCAGGGGAGATCCTTGTGTGAAAAGCCTTTGGTTTGCTCCTTGGTGTCCTGGTGTTGAGTATGATCATTTTGGTTGTTCCCTGGTGTCCCCTATTGTTGGGTATGATCTTTTGTTTTGTAGGACCGTTCATAAGGCGTTATTTTCATGTTACGATTTTTGTGGCTATCCTTAGGCTTCAAGCAAAAACACTATCCAGGGGAGATCCCTTGTGTGAAAAGCCTTTGGTTGCTCCTTGGTGTCCCTTGGTGTTGAGTATGATCATTTGGTTTTCCCTGGTGTCCCCTATTGTTGGGTATGATCCTTTGTTTGTAGGACCGTTCATAAGGCGTTATTTTCATGTTACGATTTTTGTGGCTATCCTTAGGCTTCAAGCAAGAGCACTCTCCAGGGGAATACTTGTGTTAAGCAGAACCCGATCCTTGGTGAAACAGCCTTTGGTTGCTCCTTGGTGTCTGTCCGTGTTGGGTATGCTCCTTTTGTTGTAGGTCCGTTCGTAAGGCATTCTTTTCATGTTACGATTTTTGTGGCTATCCTTAGGCTTTAAGCAAGAGCACTCTCCAGCGGCGATCCCTTGCGTTAAGCAGAGCCCGATCTTTGGTGAAACAACCTTTAGTCGCTACTTGGTGTCCTTGGTGTTGGGTATGATCCTTTGGTTGTTCCCTGGTGTGCTTAGTGTTGGGTATGCTCTTTGGTTCTAGGTCCGTTCGTAAGGCATGCTTTTCATGTTACGATTTTAGTGGCCATCTGAAGCCAAAATGTTCAGATCTTAAATAAATTTTTTTTCAGTTGTCAGTTATTATTAAAATTCTCAAATTGTGTTGATTCAAGCTTTTAGCCAGGCTGGTGGGTGGGTAATAATTTTAATTTAAATGTTAGTTGTGATATATTTTATTTGAATAAAATAAATTTACAAACTTTTCAGGATTGAAATTATAAGATTTTTAAGCAATTTGGTATGAGGTTAAGTAAACAAACAAATGTGTTTATTTTTTTTATATGGCTTTAAGCGACAATTTTTGGAGGACATGTGCTTAATTGAAGTCATACCTAATTCTGAAAATTAATTGGTTAATAATTAATGAATTTAGGCGGGCATATATGTTCAAATGTAAGGCTAACCAAATCGAGGAAACCGTCAATCCCTTAATGTTACATTTCGACCTATTAGGTCTCATCAGCAAGGTTACAGACATGGGATACTGCTCCGTGTGTGACTCGAAACCTCGACTGGCATGCTGACAGGCGAAGTCTCTAACCGTTACACTAGCTTGCCATTCCCAGATTCTTCGTTCGTTTTTGAAACTTATTTATATTTCCACTTTTTTATTGACTTGCTACACGACAGTATGAGGTTAAGTAAACAAACAAATGTGTTTATTTTTTATATGGCTTTAAGCCGACAATTTTGGAGGATATGTGCTTATTGAAGTCATATCTTTTTTGAAAATTAATTAGTTAATAATTAATAATTTAGGCGGGCGTATACCTTCAATGTAAGCTAAACAAATGAGAAATGTCAATCCCTGAATGGTATTGGTATGTAATGTATTAAAAACAAGGATTT
>CM042151.1:3874866-3877366 GCA_023376005.1 Doryteuthis pealeii
GACGGCTACTTTTACTCGCCGATAAGCACGTGACCTGGGAAGGATTTCTATTGTCCAATCACTGGCAATGCTCTGCTGCTGATACTATTATTTATACTGACCTTTTCTGGTCATACTAGCATTACTACTTGGATCTTCTTGGACGGCGGACCAAAGGGATTCTATGCCACGGGACTTGTTCACTTGCCGGAGGATTCTATATCTCGGGACTTACTTATTTACTTTAAGTTCTTTTACAACTGGCCAAGGATGGCGGCCCGATACTTAACAAAGAGAAGCGCTGCTTTAAATCGTTTGTTTCTTGTTAGTCAGCGAGAAGATGGGAGAAAATGCGCGAATCCCGGGACGATAAAAGCAGTGATTTGAGCTAGCGTTGGCGGGGGGGTCTTAGGACGACGTTATTAAGAGAAAATTGAAGGGGGTGAAGAGGAGTCAGTTGCAGTTTTGGCAAGAATAAAGCGGTGTAAGATTTGAACGCGTCCCGTGGTGAAGAATAGAAGGGATAGATTCCACTGAGAACGAGCGGACTGAATCCCTGAGTTCAGTTGATTTCACAGTCTTTCTGTTCAATTATAATGAACTAACCCTCAGTTTTTATTCTCTGCTTACGGAAGGATTGCAGTGATGTAAGAGCCGCTGTGAGAAGCTTAAAATAGGCAAAGAGTTAAAACGCGACTGACTTAGAACTATATATATATATATATAAAACGTTCATATTATTTTCGTCTCCGCTATTGCTAAGGCTGGAGTATAAACAAGCTCTGAAGATGATGTTTATAAATCGAAATATTGTTTCAATATTAGCTATGAATATGATATAAAATCTTTTCACATTAACAACATATTGTGTTGTTTTCATATCCTTTTATCTATACTCATATATATATATATATATATATATATGAGTAGTGGCTTACCGGTGGGTACGGGTACGATCGTTGGGAGCGCACAGTATCCAGGGGTTAAGACCGTGAAAAAACAAATACAAAGAGCTCACGCCCCGTAATCTACCCTTCATTAAATAACAATTGAAAAAGTAATTCCCACAAATTAATTCACATTTTCTAATCCAATAAACAAAAACAGTTTCCGGTGAGTTTTTTTTTAAATCCATAAACAAGCGTCCATCTGTAACGATAAGACCCATTCCAACAGACATACGTAGTATCAACTGATATTAACCGAAAACTCGATTAATTCAGCGGATGTAACCCTGACGATTCAGATGATGAAACTCGAGTAGGTTACTTTATATCCATTTCTTATATATATATATATATATATATATATATATATATATATATGGTAATATTTGTTGTATAACCGTAAAACAAATCCGGAGCCGGAGTCTCTAAGATGAAATAACGCTGAACTTCAGCGTTACACAGCCCCTCCGGTGACACTGCCGTTGCCAAACTGCATTGGTCTCTTACCTTATCTTTTGGACCTCAGCGGCAGTGTGGAGAGGGGGGATATGCTGCTTGGGCAACAGCACATATCCTCCATATCAAACCGCCCAGGCTATGTCGTTCCAGCCTCCCCAAAAACATTTGGACACTACTCCATCATCTTTCGGCAAACGGAAGGATTCTAACAACAATATACATATATTCCCCAACCCCTCCGCACGAGCAGGCTGTGACACAAGATCAATTTCTTAAGCGGAGTTCAATAGGTTTGAATCAAGAGTTTTCCTTCTCTTAGACCGGTTGTCTAACCAAGGTTAAAGAGCCCCCTCTGTCCTACTATTTACCCATAGCTGGAGGGAAAGTAGGATTCATACCTTTCCCAAGGGTATTAGCGCTAAGTGAAATGCAATTACCACGTCCAGGATTTGAACTCGGGGCGACGAGTCCATTTCACATGGCTTTAACCATTACACCACGCGCTTCCTAAAACTGTGTGTATATATATATGTATGTATGTATGTGTGTGTGTGTGTGCGTGCGTTTGTAGAGGTTGTATTTACAATTATGTGTCTATTTTGTTTAGTTTATAGACAAATACATATTCTCTCTCACTCTTTCTCTCTCTGTTATATATATATATATACATACATATATATATATATATATATATATATATATATATATATAGAGAGAGAGAGAGAGAGAGAGAGAGAGAGAGAGAGATTGATAGATAGATTTGAGATATCTTTTTGTATCTGTATTCGTTTTTTTGGGGGGAAGTACAAAAATCAGGTTTGGGCATTAGTGTGAAGCATTAATTAATGCTACATTATAATAATGTAGTTATAGTATATTCATCTGTGAATAAATATCAGGAAACTCGGGGTTTTTTTTTTGTTTTTTTGGGGGGAGTTTCATTTATTTAGTAGTAGTGGTGAATTTTCGGGATTGTACTTTCTCCCTTCTTCATGACTCTGCGAGGGCAGCGGTCCGAGTTTTCTAATATTTATTCACAGATGAATATATTATGATAACTACATTAATATGATATAGCACATTGATGCTTCACACTGATCCCCCAAACCTGATTT
>CM042151.1:3882366-3909866 GCA_023376005.1 Doryteuthis pealeii
GGACATAAGAGAGGTCGCTGCTCTACCTACTCAAGCTTCTTATTCAATAGATAATCGTGCTCAGGGCAAGTTGAGATTTTAGATATTACCCCACCCCACCATCTTGCTCTTGCTCGATATAAATATGAATAGAACCGTGTAATTCGACTCAGGAATTTAGGAGTTAATCAGCTTCTTATTATTCAATCTTGCAATCTTGTCAAATAACATCTGGTAATTACATTCAGAGTAATGTGCCCTCAGCTACATACCGATCCACGGAGAGGGTCAATCATTGTACGAAGACGTGCAGGATTATATTAATGCTTCTATTTAGAAAGCCGTGAAGGCTTCTAATTACCGTATATAAGACGGCATATAGGACGCATTTTTTCCCAAAATTGTGGCTAAAAAAATTGCCCTTCGTCAATTGTAGTTGGTGCACTTGGAACGGCCCCAAAAAGCTTGGAAAAGGGATTGGAAAATCTGGACATCAGAGGAAACATTGAGATCATAAGAATACTGTACTGTTGCAATCTGATAGAATCGTAGGTGAAGTTTTATTATTATTACTAGCAAATATATGCACCCTCCGGGTGCAAGTATTTAAGTTTTAATGTAATAAAATATTGTATTAAATTAGAAAGGCTAATGAAACTAAATAAGACTGCAGATAAAAAGATTTGAAACAGAGGGAGTATAATCGAAAAATAGAACAACTGAAACTTACTCTTCCATTACTCTCGTCTTTCATTGTTATTTTTTTAAATTTAAGTATTCTGGATGGTCTCGATTCTCCCTCTGATTTCCAGATTTTCCAAACTTTTTTCCAATCATTTTGGGACCGTTCCAAGTGCACCATAAGAGGAAGTAAAGAATAAAATGACAGTTATTTTTTCTTGTTAATGGATTTCATTTAAGATTCATTGAAGAGATTTTTGCTTATATTCATTAAAATAAAACAAAACAGTTAGAAATCAATAATACTTAGCACATATTTATTAAAATCACATTTTTAATATCAATATGCAAATTAGCCTTCCCGTTCACACTGTAAACCGCTATTTTGTTGTACATATAAATATAATTGCATGTTGTCAGTATGTAGATATGGTCAACAGTATAAATAATGTAAAACAATTTTATTAATAATTGAGGTTTAAATAAAAATAAAATCATGGTCAAGGTGACGTCAATAACTAAGGGAATTGTGACGAGTAGTGATTTAGTTTCGGTTACAGACAGACCAACATAGAATCTCCATTATAATAAGATTATTATTATTATTATTATTATGTTTTTCAAACCTGCCGTAGCTGGTGGTTCGCTGGAGTCTGAGTGACAGCAAGTCTCCTCAGGTCTCCAGGACTCTTCTGAGTATTCTAGCCGATCCCAACAATGCTGTATTTTTGATGGTCTCGGTTCGTCCTCTGATTTCTAGTTCACCCAAATTCTTTTCCAAAGCTTTGGCGATAGTTCCAAAGGCACCAATTACAATTGGCATGACCTTCACCTTCATGTTCCCCAGCTTCCTCAGTTCTCTGGCGAGGTCTAAGGTCTTTTCGCTTTCTTTCGTTTTTACTCAGTGGTCGGCTGGATCAGCAAAATCCACGAGATGACAGGTTCTCTATTATTATTATTACTATTATTATTATTATTCACTCATTTAAATTTTCACATCAGCGTTAGCTGATGGTCTTTCACTGGAGTCTGAGTGACAGCAAGTCTCCTTAGGTCTCCAGGACTCTTCTAAGTAATCTAGCAGATTGCAGCAGTGCATTATTCTGGATGGTCTCGATTCTCCCTCTGATTTCCAGATTTCCCAAACTTTTTTCCAATCATTTTGGGACCGTTCCAAGTGCACCAACTACAATTGGTATCACTTTGACTTTCATATTCCATAACTTTTTCAGTTCTCTGGCAAGGTCCAGGTATTTGTCCATTTTTTTCATTTTCCTTCAGCTTCACCCTGTGATCTGCTGGAACTGCAAAATCCACCAGTTGACAAGTTCTTTTTTGTTAATCAACACTGGGTCTGATATTCTTGCTGGGATAAGGTGATCCATTTTTATCTCAAAGTCCCAGAGAATTCTATGCGTTTCGTTCTTAAGAACAGATTCTGGTTTATGCATATACCATTTTGTTGTATGTTCAAAATTTAATTTTTTGCATAATTCCCAGTGGATCACCTTCCCAACCTAGTCGTGTCTAGTTTTGTACTCCCGTTGTGCTAGTTTGCTACAATCGCAGAGTAAATTGTTTACAGTCTCATCTCTCTTGCCGCATAGTCTACATTTAATACATAACCACACACACACACAACACACACACACACATATATATATATATATATATATATATATATATATATATATATATATATATGAGAGTTCCAGTAATATATTGATAGAAGTGCTATATACTATTCGACCATTCATAAAAGCACCCACTTTTATTTCATAACAACAGTTCCAACCTCAGAACGAGGCAAATATCGCCAGTACATCCGGTTACCAGCTAACGGCCTCGTCTCTGCAGCAATCAAATATTTACCAGCTTTTCTGAACAAGCGGCTTACTGGGTGAGCAATGACACGTGCTGTTTGGGTGGTAAGTGACCGAGCAGAAGAGAGAGAGAGAGAGAGAGAGAGAGAGAGAGAGAGAGAGAGAGAGAGAGAGAGAGAGAGAGAGAGAGAGAGAGAGGGAGAACAAATGTAAAAATGATGAGAAAGTGAAACGGAAACCGTGAAACTCTAAGTAGGGAAATGAAGGGACTAATAGAGAAAGAAAAGACAGAACACTGTCTTTTTTTAATTATAGAATATCAATAAAAATAGTAGAATGACAAATAAAGAAAAAAATAAAAGCCGATCCAAGAAGAAAGAAAGAAAGAAAGCTAAATGGAAAATGGAGGGAAGGAAGGAAAGAAGGGAGAAGAAAAACTAAAAAAAAGAAAAGGAAATAGAAAGCAGACCAAAGAAAAAAAGAAAGAAAGAAAGAAAGAAAGAAAGAAAGAAAGAAAGAAAAACAATTTCAGAAAGATATGCTCCAGAAAATGAAAAAAAGATAGAAACAAACAAACAAACAAACAAACAGACAAAGAAAAAAGAAAGAAAAATATTTTCAGAAAAATCTGCAGCAACATATATAAACAAAAGAAAGAAAGAAAGAAGGAAAGAAAGAAAGAAAGAAAGACAGAAAATTGGAAAATAGTGGGAAGGGAGGAAGGCAGAAAGAAGAAAAAAGAAAAAGAAAAAAAAATAGAAAGCATGCCAAAGAAAAAAAAAAAAGAAAAAAGAAAGAAAGCTGGAACTTAGAAGGAAAATTAAAAAGATTATAAAAGAAAGAAAAAGAAAGAAGAAAAAAAAAGAGATTAAAGAAATTAGCGAAAATAAAAATAAGAAGTAATAATAAATAAAGGGAAGGGAATGAACATGAAGAAGAACAATAACAAGAACAAGAAGAATAACAACACGTATTAACAAAAAGAAGAAGAAGAAGAAGAAGAAGAAGAAGAAGAAGGGCAAGAGATGAACGTCATAAAGAAAAAAGATGAGAAAGAAGAACAAAAAGAACAAAGATTGAATTAAGGCAAGAAGAAGAAGAACCATAACATCGACAACAACAACAGGGGAAGAAGAAGAAGAACAACAACAACAACAACAGCAACAACAGAAGAGGAAAAAGTGGAGGAGAAGAAGAAGAAGAAAGAAGAAGAAGAAGAAGAAGAAGAAGAAGAAGAAGAAGAAGAAAAAAAAGTAGAACAACAAAACAACAACAACAGCAACAACAGAAGAGGGAAAAGTGGAGGGAGAGAAGAAGAAGAAGAAGAAGAAGAAGAACAACAACAACACAAACAACAACAACAACAACAACAAAGTGGAGGGAGAAGAAGAAGAAGAAGAAGAAGAAGAAGAACAACAACAACAACAACAACAACAACAACAACAACAACAGAAAGGAAAAAAGTGGAGGGAGAAGAAGAAGAAGAAGAAGAAAAGAAGAAAGTAGAACAACAACAACAACAACAACAACAGCAACAACAGAAGAGGAAGCAGTGGAGGGAGAAGAAGGCGAAGAAGGACAAGAACAACAACAGAAGAAGAAGAAGAAGAACAACAACAACAACAACAACAACAAAAACAACAACAACAATAAGAACAACAAACAGCAACAGCAACAACAACGAAAAGTGACAGCAAAACGATGAAGGCAAAGGTAGAAGGGTAATATACCAAACAACAACAAATCAACTATTGCACATAGTGGTGGTCGGGCGGGGGGGGTGATGGGGGTAATGCTACTGCTGTTGCTGATGATGATGATGATGATGATAATATTGGTGGAGGCTTTTCCTAATGGTAGAAAAGACTCTATAGTATGAAGGCAAAAAAAAAAAAAAGAAAGAAAAACAAAAAGAAGGCCGACTAGCGAACGTCGAGTATGTGAAAAGCGAATAACGAAATGCGAAAGAAATCGATCGAACTAGCTATCACGTCTGTTGTGTAGATATCCCCCTGTCACGTTACCTTGAGTGGGCCTTGGCTGATGAAAGCTAACTAGCTTCCTCCCAATCGTCTCAACCCCCGACTTGCCTGCCTGCCTCCTTCGCTTAACAGTGTCGACTTCGATGCATATAACAAGAGATACGCGTTGGCGTGTGGGAAGAGCTATTAACTTAAGCCCAACAAGGTCTGGCACAAGACCACCGCTTGTGTGGTTGGCTGGTTGGTTGCTTGGTTGGGTTTTACGGCATGTCAACCCTTAGGTTATTTTATGACGAAATCAGTTAGTTTTATTCAGTTTTATTCTTTTTTAAACATATTTTTTAAAACTCATTTTGTATCTATCTAACCCAGGGGAACCAAACTACGGCCTGCTCGCCGGATTTGGCCCGTGAAGTAATTTGATCGGGCCTGCCGACGGTACTTGAATGTGTTGCCTGTCTGCCTACCTCCTTCGCTTAACAGTGTCGACTTCGATGCATATAACAAGAGATACGCGTTGGCTGGTTGGCTGCTTGGTTGGGTTTTACGGCATGTCAACCCTTATGTTATTTTATGACGAAATCGGTTTGTTTTGTTCATTCTTATTATTTTTCAAACTCATTTTTGAAACATATTTTTTTAGACTCATTTTTTATCTATCTAACTCAGGGGTCACCAAACTAGGGCCTGCTGGCCGGATTTGCCCCGCGAAGTAATTTGTTGCCTGCTTTGCTTAACAGAGTCGACTTCGATGCATATAACAAGAGATACGCGTTGGCGTAGGGGAAGAGCTATTAACTTAAGCCCAACTAGGTCTGGCATGTCAACCCTTAGGTTATTTTATGACGAAATCAGTTTGTTTTATTCAGTTTTATTCTTTTTTAAACATATTTTTCTAAAACTCATTCTTTATCTATCTAACCCAGGGGTCACCAAACTTCGTGGGTTTTACGGCATGTCAACCCTTAGGTCAATTTATGACGAAATCGGTTTGTTCTATTCATTCTTATTATTTTTCAAACTCATTTTTTAAACATATTTTTTAAACTCATTTTTTATCTGTATAACCCACGGGTCACAAAACTACGGCCTGCTGGCCGGATCTGGCCCGTGAAGTAATTTGATCGGGCCTGCCGACGGTACTTGAATTTGTTGCCTGCCTGCCTACCTTCTTTGCTTAACAGTATCGACTTCGATGCATATAACAAGAGATACGCGTTGGCGTGTGGGAAGAGCTATTAACTTAATCCCAACAAGGTCTGGCACAAGACCACCGCTTGTGTGGTTGCTTGGCTGCTTGGTTGGGTTTTACGGCATGTCAACCCTTAGGTTATTTTATGACGCAATCGGTTTGTTTTGTTCATTCTTATTCTTTTTCAAACTCATTTTTTAAACATATTTTTTAAACTCATTTTTTATCTATCTAACCCAGGGCTCACCAAACTACGGCCTGCTGGGCGGATCTGGCCCGCGAAGTAATTTGATCGGGCCTGCTGACGGTACTTGAATTTGTTGTCTGCCTACCTCCTTTGTTAAACAATGTCGATTTCGATGCATATAACAAGCGATACGCGTTGGCGTATGGGAAGAGTTATTAACATAAGCCAAACTAAGTCTGGCACAAGACCACCGCAGATGTGGTTGGTTTGTTGGCTGGTTGGTTGGTTGGTTGGATTTTACGGCATCTCTACCCTTGGGTTATTTTATGACGATGTCATTTTGTTTTATTCATTTTTATAGGGTATTCAATGGTGGCGCGTGGTCTAATGGTTAGAGTCGTAGCAACTGGACTCGTCAAACTGCATTCAATTCCTGGACAAAGTTGTTTGTATTTCACATGGCGCTAATACTCATGGGAAAGGTATGAATCCAATTCTCCGTCCAGCTATGGGCAAATTGCAGCGCAGACTGGGCTCTTTAACCATGGCTAGGTAACCAGTCTAGGAGAAGGAAAACTCTGAATTCAAACTCCGCTTAAGAAATTAACCTTGTGCCATATCCTGCTCGTGCGGAGGGCTTGGTATATATATATATATATATATATATAATATATATATATATAGGGTATTCAATCTTTTTTTTTTTCACACTCAATTCTTTTAAACATATGTTTTAGAACTCATTTTTTATCTATCTAAACCAGGGGTTACCAAACTACGGCCTGCTGGCCGGATCCGGCCCACTAAGTAATTTTATTAGGTCCGTCGACGGTACTTGAATTTGTTGTGTTTACCGCGTACCCCACTTGTACGGGTCAGGCACAAAGTCCCTATTAACGTGGGACCACCCACAAGCCGAAGCTCATGGAATGGCAGGTGCAAAAATTGCGTCGATCCCGTCGGCATTCCCCCTCAAGGGGGGCGCCTCAGGCACTGGGCAATAAACCTAGCCCTGCCCCTTTAAATCAAGGGGGCAGGTGTTGCCTGGGGGGATGGCCCCCTGGGATCAATGCTATTATTATAAAAACCCGGTCCAGCGGCCGAAGCTCGCCGGACCCCCAGTCGAAACCGGGCTTGAGTTTGTTTGTTAAAACGTAATCAACGGGAGACGTTCTGATACCATTTAAATTCAAATATCATGATTACAAAATCTTCATCGACTTGTCTACTGCTGGTAGGTTTACAAAAATTCGTGCGTGTGAGCATTTCACTTGTTACTTACGCGATCCCGATTTTTTACTTGTTACAACTGCTTGAAAAATAAATCTCACTAAACTTTTCTGCTAACGTTGCGTTCTTTGATCATGTTTTGAAAATAGATATGTCGGTTAAATTTGTTTTTTTGTTTTTTGTACATCTTACGCCACTCATCCATGAATATAACATGGAAAGATAAATTCTGTTTTACATCTTTTTCTCAGGGCTCTCGTTCTGGCTAGCAACTATTGAACACAATAATAATGTGACCCGCGCTCGTTATTTTTTCAATTATCCGGCCTACCGTATAAAATGTTTAGATGTTAACCCATAGATGGGATATTAGAGGTACTACAACTCCGGGTCAGAGTGAACCTAGGAGTAATGACAATAAAGAGGTACTTCACACAATTTGGACTTCCAGTATTGAAATTTCACTAGATGCAGTTTAACCTCATACCAAAGACACTAAGAGCCTCAGCCACCGCCTTCTAGCACATATATGTGAAAAGGGTAGAAGTGCGTGGTGTAATGGTTAAAGTCATGGGAAATGGACTCGTCGCCCCGAGTTCAAATCCTGGATGTGGTAACTGCATTTCACTTAGCGCTAATACCCTTGGGAAAGGTATGAATCCTTAATCTCCTTCCAGCTATGGATAAATAGTAACAGACCGGGCTCTTTAACCTTGGTTAGGCAACTGGTCTAGGAGAAGGAAAACTCTGAATTCAAACCTGTTGACCTCCGATTAATAAATTGACTTTGTGACACATCCTGCTCGTGCGGAGGAATTGGGGAATATATATATATGTTAAAAGGGTTGGTGAATTGCCATAAGGGCAATACGGTCGGGACAATCATCTAGCTTCTCGGACTTGATGTATCCAGCCGATATATATAGGGTATTCAATCGTTTTTTTTTTTTAACATAATTTTTAAAACTCATTTTTTATCTATCTAACCAAGGGGTCACAAAACTACAGCCTGCTGGTAGGATCTGGCCCTCGAAGTAATTTTATCAGGCCCGCCGACGGTACTTTGAATTTTTTTGTTAAAACGTACTCAACGGGAAGCGTTCTGATACCATTTAAATTTAAATATCATGCTTACGAAATCTTCATGGACTTGACTACTGTAGGTAGGTTACAACATTTGTTGCCGAGGCATTTACTCAATCAAGCACGAGGGTATTAGGGTTGAGTTCTTAATGAGGAATCAAATCACTTTGAGTGAAACGTTACTTCAGCTGATATGTCTATCCTGTTTAATAGTTTCTGCATCAAAGACAAAATGCTGCCCAGATATACATATTGCATTAACAATTGATATACACTAGACTTTGCTTGGTCTGGCTCAGAATTAAAGTTTGGGACACAGAGTGAATGAAACACACAATGGTCCACTTTTATTTATTACTAGAAGTGGCTAGCCGGCGTCGCCTGGGCAGAGGGGGAATTTTTTAGAAGTTAGTCTCGCAGATCCATTATTACTTATCGGGAGTGAGACCTTCGCTGGTTTGCCCCATAAAAATCCCCACGGAAATATATAACAATATAGTAAGAAATTTCCATTCAATGATTTACAATTTAAAAAAAAAGATATAAATGATGCAATTAATTCAATCAATCAATATTATATTTCAAAGCGAAAAAAGAAAAACATACAAAAAAATAATAATAATAAAATGCAAATGACTTTCCCTTCTGTTACTTTTCAAATTTGAATTTTTAAATATCTTCCCAAATATAAATCAAATCTCCATTACTTTTACTCAAAAACCAAGCCCTGTGAATATTTAATGTGTATATATATATATATTTACTTTGTCATTAATTGTTTTATTTTTGAAGTTTCCTCCGGACATATAGATTCACACAACAGCCCTTTATATATGCATAGATTATCAATTGTTTAAGTTCAGTTTCACCACACAGTTTAAAATGTCAATGGTATTTCTACCACATACACACACACAGATATATATATATATATATATATATATATATATATATATATATATATCAGTTGAAAAATGGAAATGAATCCAACATATGTTGAAAGGATAAATAAATAAATGAAAATAAAATGTTGAATAGATAAAATTAATTTGATCAATTACCAACACGTGTTTCGGCCAGGAGTTCATGTACATATTGTATTCTATTTATTATTATTTTAAATATCAGATAAAATAATAATAATAATAATAATAATAATAATAATAATAATAATTCAGAGGAAGAATTTAAACCATTCAGAACACTGCACTGCTGCAATCTGCCAGAATACTCTGAAGAGTCCTGGACACCTGAGGAGACTTGCTGTCACTCAGACTCCAGTGAAAGACCATCAGCTAACACTGATGTGAAAACTCAAAAGGAGTAAATAATACTAGAAAATTATGAAATATTCAATATACAAAGAAAAACGGCCTTCATCAGTGTAAAATGTTTGATATTTGAAGTTAAAACGGTCAAAATGGAGAAAATTTTGAAGTTTTCGAAAAAGGAATTTTTTGAAAATATATAATATATATATATATATATATATATATATATATATATATATATATATAAAAAGAAGGTCCGCTAAATGTATTTTATTCTCAGAAAAATTTTTTTTAATTCTTTTTAGAACAAAAAGAATTTTTAAAAATTTTCTGAGAACAAAATACATTTTGCGGACCTTCTTTTTTTATAAAATATTGAATTTTCTCCCGTTGGAACCAGAACAACACACACACACACACATATATATATATATATATATATATATATATATATATATATATATATATATATAGTAGCAAATATATGCACCCTCCGGGTGCAAGTATTTAAGTTTTAATGTAATAGAATATTATATTAAATTAGAAAGGCTAATGAAACTAAATAAGAATGCAGTTAAAAAGATTTGAAACAGAAGGGGGTATAATCGAAAAATAGAACAACTGAAACGTACTCTTCCTTCACTCTCGTCTTTCATTGTTATTTTTCTAATTTAAGTATTTAGTTAAATTAAGAAGTAAGAGGAAGTAAAGAATAAAATGACAGTTATTTTTTTCTTGTTAATGGATTTCATTTAAGAATCATTGAAGAGATTTTTGCTTATATTCATTAAAATAAAACCAAACAATTAGAAATCAATAATACTAAGCACATATTTATTAAAATCACATTTTTAATATCAATATGCAAATTAGCATTCCCGCCCACACTGTAAACCGCTATTTTGTTGTATATATAAATATAATTGCATGCTATTAGTATGTAGATATGGTTAACAGTATTAATAATGTAAAAGAATTTTATTAATCATTGAGGTTTAAATAAAAATGAAATCATTGAGAATGTGATGTCAGTAACTTAAGGGAATTATGACTTAAGTAGTAATGTAGTTTCGGTTACAGACAGAAAAACACTCAATCTCCATTATAATAAGATATATATATATATATATATATATATATATATATATATCTTGTTATATATATATATATATATTGTTTTCTCTTTAACAGCATTGTGTGATGTTTTCATTCCACCTTTTCATACTCATATATATATATTATATATATATATATATATATATATATATATATATATACGAGTCTCTGATGAATTTCAGCCACTGACACTACATCCCCCAAAGAAATCGGGTTACTTCATTAGTTCATACTGCTAGTGGAGTGGCCATGTTTACACAGTACATACATTAATCATAATGACGAGACGAGGCTTAAACTTCGTACAATTGACCATAACCGTAACAACTTTAAGAAGACATACGCATAAGATAGTGTGACAATAATAACGATATGTTATGCCGAAAATACGGATAATTTTCACTCTCCTTCGTATATGTATATATCTATATATCTATATATATATATATATATATATATATATATATATATTTAAACTTCTATTATTATTATTTATTTTTAGTAAATCCGAACTACAATAGCGTCCGCAGAACTAACCGACGTTATTTACGGTCCAAAATGTGACATTGAGTAAAGATCTTCAACAAACACCATGGGATCTTGCTCAACAACCTGATGATTGCCCCTTGGCATGAAACCTGGGTCGCTGTTTATAATGAACATTGATCTGTGAAAACTCTGTAAAATAAAAAAAATATTAGCTCCCACAATTTGTGATTGAGCACTGTATTTTCTTTGTTTCATCACAAAAAAAATGTTTTTACATATACCTATATATATATATATATATATATATATATATGTATGTATGAGTAGTGGCTTACCGGTGGGTACGGGTACGATTGTTGGAAGCGCACAAAATCAAGGGGATAAGACCGTGAATATACAAATACAAAGTGCTCAATACAATGTAGGGCAACATTTATTTAAGAAATGGATATAAAGTAACCTACTCGAGTTTCATCATCTGAATCGTCAGGGTTACATCCGCTGAAATAATCGAGTTTTCGATTAATATATACCGCGTATGTCTCTTGGAATGAATCTTATCATTACAGATAGGTCTATCTGTAACGATAAGATCTATTCCAACAGACATACGTGGTATCAACTGATATTAATCGAAAACTCGATTAATTCAGCGGATGTAACCTTGAAGATTCAGATGATGAAACTCGAGTAGGTTACTTTATATCCATTTCTTAAATAAATAAATAAATAAATATATATATATATATATATATATATATAAGTGTGTGTGTGTGCGTATGTGTGTGGATGTGTGTGTTTGTGTGTGTGTGGGTGTGTGTGTGTGGGTGCGTGTGTGTGTGTGTGTGTGTGTGTTTAGTTGAAAAGGTGTATTACGACCGGGATCTTGAGATGCTTGAACTAGTCATAAAATTCTATGTCCCCTATTTTAATACGGACATAACATCGAGTTATGTTGTTGTAGTGACATTTATGTTAATAAACGCCATCGAGATGTTAACATAAAGCCAGCATGGGAATAGATAGATAGATAGATAGATAGATAGATAGATAGATAGAACAGGCTGTGATAGATAGATAGATAGATAGATAGAAATGCACAAACTAGGATGAGATAGATAAATAGATAGACAAACATAGATACATACGATACAAAAGACAATACAGATGGAAAGATATATATATATATATATATATATGTGTGTGTGTGTGTATGTATTTATGTGTGTGGTTGTGTGTGTGGTTTTATATATAATATATATATATATATATATATATATATGCGTGTGAGTGTGTGTGTGTGTGTGTGTACGTGTGTGTGTGTGTGTGTAGATAGAAACATATGGAAAATTTACATATGAAAAATTAGCCAATATGAAAAATTAGATATACATACATATATAGATATACATGGATAGATTGGTGAAAAAATATAGATAGATAAGAAAAATAATATATATATATATATATATATATATATATATATATATATATATTATATATATATATATATATATATAGATAGAAAAAATAGATTGATAGATAGTTATAGATATAGATATGTATAGATATATAATTGGGCTGATAAATATAGTTAGATATGAAAAATATTATATGCATATAAATATACACACATACACACACATATATATATATGAATATATATATATATAGAGAGAGAGATTGAGAGAGAGGGAGCAAGGGGAGAGAGATGGGAAGAGAGAGATAAAGATTTAGAAATATATAAATAGTCTGATATATATATATATATATATATATATAATATATATATATATATATATATATATAATATATATATATATACGCACACACACACACATATATATATATATATATATAAATATATATATATATATATAATATATATATATATATATATATGTATATATATATATTAGTTAAAAGTAAGAAATAAATCCGACGGTATATATGGATAAGATGATACGAATAAATGAATTTATATATATATATATATATATATTATATATATATATATATATATATACATATATATATATATATATATATATATATATATATATATATATAGAGAGAGAGAGAGAGAGAGAGAGAGAAGGATAGAGATAGAGAGAGAGGGAGAGACAAACAGACAAACAGACAGACAGACAAACAAACAGACAGACAGACAGAGACAGAGAGAGAGGGGGGACAGGGAGAGACAGACAGAGAGACAGATAGATAAATAGATTGGCTGAAAAGATAGATTGATAGATAGATAGATATATTTATATGTAGGTAGAAGCGTGAATAGGTAGATTAATTTACGACTGTGCGTGTTTAAACGCACTGTGAGGAGGCAGCTTTTAAGTCGCGTAAAAGATGGCGAAGGAAAAATAAATGAGAATATTTGAAGCGCCTAATGCGAACGGCTAATGCACAGATGGTTTTAATGATGTGTGCAAAAGATTTCTTAATTGAAATCAAGTGAGTGTAATCGAGTTAATGGCGTTTCTCCCCGTTGCACGCTTGTGTTGTGTAACTCTATTCGGAAAGCGGTAACGGGAACGCAATTAAACAAACATATATTTGTCTAAATAAAAATCCACACTTCGTAATGATGATTGGTGAAAAAAAAAAAAATTTATAAAAGAATTAAAAAAAAACAAAAAACAAACAAAAAACAAAAACAAAACGTAACTCATTCTGAGTTTAAGTAAACGAACGAGATTAACTTTGAAATGTAAAAATGCACCGAACGCTGTGATAAAACTGTGAATTTAAATTTAGAAAATAACATTTTTTTTTTATAATATAAATTCGTTCTTTATGTAGACACGGCGTTTCAAAAAAAGTATCGATATTCTTTGTACCTTTTGACACACCTTGTATTCTGAAAAAAATAACGGTCCATTCATTAATTTTTTTCAGAGTACAAAGTATGTCAAAAAAGTACCAAGTCCAAAGCTGTATTTACCAAGATAGAAATGAAGAACGTAATATTTTTTCAAGGTGTGTCAAACGCTACAAAAAATCTCGATACTTTTTTGACACATTTCTCTGGATGTTTGAGATGAGGCTTGATGATCAGTATTATCTGCGTTATTCGGACTATTTGTCCCCATCTTTATTGTTATCTGTACAACGTTTCGGCCGATATGCCCTCCGGCCTTCTTCAGGTATTTCTTGTCGGACTCGGGAACCTTCTTTTCGGACTCGGGAAATTTCTTGTCTCAGTCGGGAACCTTCTTGTCGTAATCGGGAGCCATCACGAGTTGTGTTAATTATTTTTCTATGTTACTGCATCTACTCAGGATTGAACCCGGAATCCAGAGATAACTGTCACTTAGAACTGTCTTAACCTAGCTACATTATCCACTAGGCCATGTGACCAATTGGACTGACTGGCGGCAGTAACATAGAAAAATAATTAACACAACCCCTACCCCAGCTATGATTAGCGGAATGAGAACATGATACCCCCGTAGACTGAATAAAGGGTTAGGTTCAAAGTTCTGTGATGGCTCCCGATTACGACAAGAAGGTTCCCGACTAAGACAAGAAAGTTCCCGAGTTCGAAAAGAAGGTTCCCGAGTCCGAAAAGGTTCCCGAATCCGACAAGAAATACCTGAAGAAGGCCGAAGGGCATATCGGCCGAAACGTTGTTCAAATAACAATAAAGATGGGGACAATAGTCCGAATAAGGCAGATAATACAAATTCGTTCTATTCTTTAAATTTTAGCCATGGACTATCCATATATAACAGAGATTCGATCACTTTTTCACTGTCACCGAAACTATGTCACTGCTTACGTCGCAGTCATGTCAGGAATTATGGAAGATTATCAATGGGTATTTAATTTATAATCAATATCAGTACTACATCTTCTCTATTAATAATGGACATTCGCTTCCGGTTTTTTGTCTCTAACAAAAATTATTTCACTGCTCATGTCACATTACCCAAAATCGTCATAACATAGAATAAATACACTCAAAATTTGAACATGCAACATTAGACAGTCCTCATTGTTTTTTATAACAAGTTTTAATAAATACATGACTGGTATTATATATCTATATATAGTTTGTTTTATTTTAATATATATTTAAAGTTTACATTTCAAATTGTTTTATTTTTTAATCCTTAATGAATTTGATGATTTTTACTTACTTAGGGTACAAACTCGCAGACATTGAATTTTTAACTCCCACCCCTCAGGCAATATGTTTCAAAAATCTATTTTTACATCGCCCGAAGGGTGTTTTTTATTTTGTACTAGTTGATATAAAGGGCAAAGTTGATTTATATATATATGCTCTGAACGGAGAACACATTATTTCCTGGTATACTGTCATTTTTTAAAGAAGTTTTGATAAAAACATGCCCCGAAGGATGTCCCATGAAAATCCCTATGTAAAAAAGACTTTGCATTGATCCGGCCACCCTGAAAAGAAAAATTCATATCTACTATTTAAAATATTAAATTTTAAAAAATTATATGCTGTTATCATTTAATTTTCATGTTTTAACTATCTTCACTGATATAAATCAAATCTTCGTTATTTTTTGCTCAAAACCCAAGATCTTGTGATAGTGAATGTGTATATGTATTTACTTTGTCGTTAATTATTCTATTTTCATAGTTTCCTCCGGACATACATGCACACAAACTGTCCTTTATATATGTACTAGCAGCGGTACCTGGCAAAGCCCGGGTAGAGGAGAAGAAAAAACATGATTTAATAATCGTTTGCAGATTGCGAGTTCATCCTCGCAGGATGACCCCCCACCCCACCAAAAAAAAAAAAAAATCAAATTAATGTAAAACGATAAATAATCTTTAAAAATAACATTATTAATTCAAAGCGTAGCCGATCAAATATCAAATTATTATACTATACTATACTATACTATACTATACTATAAATTTGATAACAATTTGATAAAAATAATATACTATACTTAGTATAGTATCCAAAGTATAGTATATTATTTTTTTAAATCGAAAAGTGCACCGACTTGAACACATTACGAAACGAAATAAAAAACTAAACGCAAAAAGAAAGAAAAATGAAATATATACTTTTTTAAATAGAATTTCGAATGTGCTTAAAAGTTAAATATCAAATTACAGTACTGATTTTGGTACAAATACAGTATAGCGCGCAATAGATAATATCATTAGAATGTTTTATTTCCGAAGTTTCCTCCGACATACAGATTCACACAACTGCCCTGTATATATGTATAGATATATAATATACCAAGCGTGTTGGTAAATCCTTTCGGTGAGAAAAAACCCAGCCAATAGTTTGATTGTAAAAATATACTACCAAACATCAACCGGGGAGAAAAATTTTTTTGAAAAAAAGAAAAGACCAAGATAGTCGTACCAATAAAAAATAATCTATTGGTACAGTATTTGTCCAAAAGAAAAAACAATTTATATATATATGTATATAAGATATATATATATATATTCATATAACCGCTAGGAGAATAGATAATAAGTAAAAAGTGCTCAATACCTAAGTAGAGCAAATAATAAAGATAAATCTAATGAGTCAGACGAACCTACTATTAGTTTCGCTTAATGCTCTTCAGGGCTAAGATCAGATCTTAGCCTTGAAGAGCATTAAGCGAAACTAATAGTAGGTTCGTCTGACTCATTAGATTTATCTTTATATGTATAGATAGATAGAAGGACTGTATCAGTCTTGTGTGAGCTATGCGTAGTCGGGATATAATGACTTGTCCCTTTCTGAAACCTGGTTTCCATTATCCTCTATTGGGTTTTATTGAGTAGAGTTTGCTGTATATATTGTTACTCCAATTTTGCTGCCATTTTTTTTTATAGAAGAACATATTGATTTTGGTCTACAATTCGGTATACGGGATTTTGAATCTATCTAGGGGAGGGGGCATTTTAGTGGCGATTTGGCTGCTGAATCACTTTCCCCATTTTAAAGTAAGGTGGCAGAGTAAGATATTGCTGGCGCACTCCCCATACACCAAATACAAGCATCATAAAACCCCAAATGTACCCAGTAATATAAACATAGAAAATGACCTAAAACTAAAAACCAAAAACGAAAGTCCACTACTAACAATTTATCTTTCATTTGTGAATGTGCCTTATCGAACTCTAATTGAACTCATAGCGTAGTGGATATAGGCGTTGGGTTAAGACAGTTCTAAGTGACAGTTATCTCTGGACTGCAGGTTCAGTCCTGGGCAAAGGCGACAGTAACATAGTATAATAATCAACACAGATTAAAACTTGTACCAAGCTATGATTAGTAAAATGAGAACAGAATACCCCCTTTCTTCATTGTTATCCGTACAACGTTTCGGCCGATATGCCCTCCGGCCTTCTTCAGGTATTTCTTATCGGACTCGGGAACCTTCTTTTCGAACTCGGGAACTTTCTTGTCGTAATCGGGAAACTTCTTGTCGTAATCGGAGCCATCACGGAACTTTCAACTTAACCCTTTATTCAGTCCACGGGGGTATCCTGCTCTCATTCCACCAACCATAGCTGGGGGTAGGAGCTGTGTTAATTGTTTTTCTATGTTACTGCTGCCAGTCAGGATTGAACCTGGAATACAGAGGTATCTGTCACTTAGAACTGTGTTAACCTAACTACCTTATCCACTAGGCCATGTGTCCAATTGGACACATGTTCAATCCTGACCGGTGGCAGTAACATAGAAAAATAATTAACACAGCTCCTACCGCAGCTATGGTGAGCGGAATGAGAACAGGATACCCCAGTGGATCGAATAAAGGATTGGGTGCAAATTTTCTTAATGGCTCCCGATTACGACAAGAAGGTTCCCGAGTCCGTAAAGAAGGTTCCCGAGTTAGAGAAGGCTCCTGGGTCAAACAACAAATACCTGAAGTAGGCCGGAGGGCACATTGGCCGAAACGGCGTACAGATAACAATGAAGATGAGGACAATAGTCCAAATAATACTAATATTTTATCTTAATCAAGATTATGTGTTTGTCTGTTCCGTGATGATTCCCGATTATGATAAGAAGGTCCCCGAGTCCTAAAAGAAGGTTCCAGAATTCGAGAAAGCTCCCGATTCCGACAAGAAATACCTGAAGATGGTCGAAGGGCATCAAAGGATTTTCTATCATGGAAAGATCAACCAAATCTTCACTTACTTTCCCTTCCCCTGAATCTCATCACCAACTCACTTTCTCTTCTATAAATACAAATGTACGTACCTTGTTTTGAATAAATTAGACTGATGAAGTTCCTCGCGTAAAGCAGAACGAAATATTTCTCTCCTACTTCTACTTGTTTGAGTCATTATTTTTGTCCACTTTTCCTTTACCTTACCTCATACTGTCGGATTTTACTCCAACCCTCCTATCTTCATATATATATATATATATATATATATATATATATATATATAATATATATATTTGTATTCAGACTATTGTCCTCGTCTTCATTGTTATCTGTACAGCGTTTCGGCCGATGTCCCCTTCGGCCTTCTTCAGGTATTTCTTGGCGGACACAGGAACCTTCTTGTAATAGGGAGCCATCGCGGAACTTTGAACCTAACCCTTTATTCAGCCCATTGGGGTATCCTGTTCTCATTCCACTAACCATAGCTGGGGTACAGGTGTTAAGCTGTGTTAATTATTATTCTATGTTATTGCTGCCCCTGACCAGGATAAAACCTGCAGTCTAGAGATAACTGTCATTGAGAACTGTCTTAACCTAACTCCTTTGATTTTTTTCTATCGCAAAAGTTACAATTTATTTTGTAAAAACGGATTTTATGTAGCGACTTGGCAGGCATCTTGATCGAAATTGACCGAAAACATTGTTTTAAATGTATCAAAAATAAATTACATGTGTAATATTATTTTGCTTTTTTGCTAATGCTCATTATGTTACTTTTTAGACTTAGACAAAAATTTGACCTTAAATAATCGGTTTAAAATTTTAATTCGTTTTTAAAATGAAAAGCAGACGATATTTTGGCAGATCCTACTCTTTTTCCTAACCCCAATTATCTGGCGAGAGCTTAACGGGTCTAGTATATATATATATATATATATAATATATATATATATATATGATATCGATAATGTTAAAATTTTAATTCCTCTAATGATTCCTCAGATTACAAATGATTATTTCTCTTCAAGTTGAACACACGCGCATAACACCTCTGTTACGATTTTTGTGGCCATCCTTTGGCTTCACGCAAGGGCATTCCCTAGCGTAGATCCCTTGTGTTAAGCAGAGTGCGATCCTAAGTGAAGAAACCTTTGGTTGCTCCTTGGTGTCCCTCAGTGTTGGGTATGATCATTTAGTTGTTCCTTGGTATTCCTTAGCGTTGGGTATGATCCTTGTGTTCAACAAAGTCCCTCGTTGCAGGTCCGTTCGTCAATATCGAATAACGTGCAAATAAACGGCTGTCTATATCGTTGGTTAAATTGTTAACTAACTACGTATTCGAGCCGTTGATTGGCTGTGGTTAAATCCACGTGACCGTGCCGAGTATATAAGTTTAAGTCGTGGATTACGTTGTTTTTTTTTTTACATCTTCAGTTTGGTACGTCTTCAATGTCTCCTCTTAGCATTTGTACCTTGTGGTGTTGCCTATCTTCATGCTGACCACCTGAGGAACAGGTCTATTTTGTTTCATTTTCTTAGCTAATTTCATTTTAGTTCGGAAAGATTTGTGGGCGCCCATTATTGCGTCCTCAAAAAATCCTATCTCTCAACGGAGAATGGTAGTGTTAACACATCTCTGAATAAATCCCGAGCCTAATATATAGATGGTGCCACTAATAAAAGAATACATATAAGTTTTATAAAAGTACTAACCTTCAAATGGCACGTGTCAGCATTTGAGCCTAAACAGATTATTAGTTTACAAATTAAAGTTATTTTATGCACCGTGTCACAAGTCGATCGCAACGATGGCAAAACTACATGAATTGCTCTTCCAATTGCTTGCATACTCATTTATTCTCCAGATCTGGCCTCCAGCAACTATTGGCTGTTTGCAGCCCTCAAAAGAATGCTCCAGGGAAATAGATTTGGCTCCAATGAAAAAGTTATATC
Organism: Doryteuthis pealeii; assembly: GCA_023376005.1. Classification (NCBI taxonomy): domain Eukaryota; kingdom Metazoa; phylum Mollusca; class Cephalopoda; order Myopsida; family Loliginidae; genus Doryteuthis; species Doryteuthis pealeii. The sequence goes on from CM042151.1 coordinate 3,902,483, forward strand.
GGAAACAAAGGCGTATTTTGAGGCCAAAGACAAATCGTTCTACAAGAAAGGCATTGAATTGTTAGAGAAGTGTTTGAATCAGTGTATCATTCTAGAAGGAGACTATGTTGATGAATAAAGTCGAATTTTGCCTCAGTTGCGATGTTAATACGCGGATAGCAATGGCATGGTCGGCCACAAATAGATTATCAGTCATATGGTGGTCCGATCTCCCTAACAAGCTAAAGCGACAGTTCTTCCAGGCTGTGGTTGTGTCGGTGTTGCTATATGGCTGCACCACCTGGACCCTAACTAAATGTCTTGAGAATAAGCTAGATGGATGCTGCACAAGGATGCTGCGAGCAGTGTTGAACAAGTCATGGAAACAGCACCCCACAAGGAAACAGCTTTACGGTCACCTGCCCCCCATCTCACAAACTATCCGAGTGAGACGGACAAGGCACGCAGTACACTGCTGGAGAAGTAAGGATGAACTCATAAGCGACGTTCTCCTGTGGAAGCCAACACATGGACATGCAAATGTGGGGCGGCCAGCAAAGACCTACATCGACCAGCTATGTGAAGATGCTGGCTGTTCCGCAGAGGAGCTTCCAGGCGCAATGAATGATAGGGAGGGTTGACGCAAGATTGTTGTCGATACCCGTGCTACATGCGCGACATGATGATGATTGCCTCAGTTGTTTTATTAGATAGGCCCGGGACTTATTGAGTGATGTGTTAATACCTATTAGTGTACCTGCATGGAAAAATAACGACCGTACTCAACAAAGAATGAATAAAACAAATAACATAAAATAGAAAAAAAAGAATAAAATAATCCAAGTGTTGGCATGCCGTAAAATCCAACTAACCAACCAGCCAACCAACCAACATTTCTTTCTTTCTTTCTTTCTTTCTTTCTTTCTTCTCTTCTCTTCTCTTCTCTTCTCTACTTTCCATCCTCTCTTTCTCTCTTTTTCTCGCGTTTGTTGTTCTTTTCAATGGAATAGTCTACTATCTATCTAAGGTGATGACAGGACGTGATGTAGAGAAGCGCAAGTGTATTAGTATATAAACTATCCCGTCGATGATACCCTCAATGGTAGAAAGTGTTCAATGTAAAAAAAAAATTGGAAAATTTATATTCTAACCAAACATAAGGAATTTCTTCAGATGACGAGAAAAATCAATACGAATCGTTAAAAAAGCCTTATCAGTGCCTTTTATCCTGAGGGATATATATATATATATATATATATATAATATATATATATATATATAATTTTGATTAAAATTTAACGCTAAAAGCGTTTTTAATTAGTAAAATCTTTGAAGCGAATTATGCACAAAATGCGATAACAATATTTTTTCAAGTATAAAATAGGATAAAGATAAGAACAGGATAAAACTCACGTTGAACACTAGCTCTCCAGTAGATAGGTAACGTCACAGAACTTCGGACCGAACCCTTTATTCAATCCACACTAGTAGATTGTTCATAGTTCGTTAACCCTGATCGGGTACAAGTGTTAAGCTAAGTATTCTATGATAGGACCTTATTTCCACCTTAAACGGTTCAGACGCTGCCAGGATTGACAAACCGGGTAATATACGTGAAAAATATCGTAGATATCATAAGCTGATGGTAGGCGTGGGTGCTACACCTCAGATGCAAAGACAATCTCCCTGGTATAACGGAAGTGAAAAAGGGATAGTCTCCCTCGCTGTACGGCTGATACCGACAATATGCCTCTCCGCCAATTTTACTTACAACTTATTTAACAACATTAATGTCCCAATCTTTCTACACACACACACACACACACACACACACACACAGGCAGGCAGGCAGGCTGGCAGGCAGGGCCGGGTTGGCTCAGTCAGAGCGTTCGGCTAGAAACCACAAGGTTCCTAGTTCGATACCGGTCCTCGCGAACTCAACGTGTGTGTAGGTAAAGTAAGGAGCTGATGGTAGTTCTGGCACTCCACCTCAGACGTAAAAACATAAAAATTGTATACGGTCAGATTTAGTAAGTAGATAAAATGGGGGACCAATGTATTAGAACAAAGTTAAAAATAACCCCCATCTTAGGACCAAGTTAGACTCTAGAATGTTTCTACAAACCAGAAAGTATGAAAATAACTCGAAAAGTGAAATTTATTAGAAATCAATGTTGATCAACAAACAGAAATGTATCATGGGAGCATAAAACGGGTGAACCAATTTCTGTGGCGAGAGAAATCACGCACTTGAAGCATTGTATGTATGTGTTTAAAATAGAAATTAGAAGGCAATTGACAATGCAATGGAATAGGTGTTGAAAGTGATGTTTATTTATCTGTTTCCTAAATTTTTTCGGGATAAAATCCCATCATTAGAGGTTTTGGAGGTACGTGCGTTTTTTTAGTATTTACATTACGGCGTTGGTGCAAAGGTTTGTTGTTTATTCAGTTAAATAAAGGAACGCTGGATGTTGCAGAGAATTTGAAAACGTTCGGTTATTTCCGTGGTGAATCGCCGGTCCGTTCGCGCGTGCAGTCTCAAATATGGATATCTGGCAGCAGATCTTAGCACGTTTCTCAGAATTTTTTTAGTTTTTTGATTAAAAAAACACACGTACCTTCAAAAACCTCTGAGGATGGGATTTTATCCGAAAATATGCTATCTCTTTGAGAATATTAATACTGGTGGCTTTATCTACATACAAATGACATGCAATTGTATTTATAGATACAACAAAATAACGGTTTACAGTGTGAACGGGAAGGCTAATTTGCATATTGATATAAAAAGATTTGACTCTGTGCTTAGTATTCTTGATTTCCATTTGTTTGGTTTTATCTTAAGAGCAAAAGTTGCGGGGATAAATCTTATAAGAAATCCATTAACAAAAAGAAATTACTGTAATTTTATTCTTTACTTCCAAATTTAACTAAATAGTTGAATTAGGAAAATTTAGCAATGAAAGATGGGAGTGATGGAAGAGTAAGTTTTAGTTGTTCTATTATTCGATTATACTGTTTCATTATACTGTTTCACATGTGGTCTTTGTCAGATTGGGGAGATGGCCTTCCTCTGTAAAGAAGTGACATATATATATATATATATATATATATATATATATATATAATAAATATTATTATTATTATAATGGAGATTGTGTGTTTTTCTGTCTGTAACCGAAACTATATTACTTCTCAAGTCACAATTCCCTTTCTTATTTACATCACATTCTCCATTATTTTACTTTTATTCAAACCTCAATTATTAATAAAATTGTTTTACATTATTAATACTGTTAACCATATCAACATACTAACAACATGCAATTATATTTATATATACAACAAAATAGCGGTTTACAGTGTGAACGGAAAGGCTAATTTGCATATTGATATTAAAAAATGTGATTTTAATAGATATGTGCTCAGTGTTATTGATTTCTAACTGTTTGGTCTTATTTTAATGAATATAAGCAAAAATCTCTTCAATAAATCTTAAATGAAATCCATTAACAAGAAATTTTATTCTTTACTTCCTCTTTTAACTAAATACTTAAATTAGAAAAAAATAAAATGAAAGACGAGAGTGATGGAAGAGTAAGTTTCAATTGTTCTATACAATTGTTCTATACCCACCTCTATTTCAAATCTTTTTATGTGCATTCTTATCTAGTTCCATTAGCCTTTCTAATTTAACACGATATTTTGTTACATTAAAACTTAAATACTTGCACCCGGAGGGTGCATATATTGCTAGTACTAATAATTTGCACTCAGTTATATTGTCTCACGTATTCCTGTGTAATACTAATAATTTGCACTCAGTTATTGTCTCACGTATTCCTGTGTAATAATTTGCACTCAGTTATATTGTCTCACGTATTCCTGTGTAATACTAATAATTCCTGTGTAATACTAATAATTTGCACTCAGTTATATTGTCTCACGTATTCCTGTGTAATACTAATAATTTGCACTCAGTTATATTGTCTCACGTATTCCTGTGTAATACTAATAATTTGCACTCAGTTATATTGTCTCACGTATTCCTACGGTTGGTAAAAAATCTACTTTTAATTTTCTCTACATGTTTTTCTATTAACATATAATATTGTTTATTTTCCATTACTATTTTGAATGCTCAAAAACATTCATCATCAGGACAAACCTAAAACATATACAGACATCTTATTATAATAGAGATTGTGTGCTTTTCTGTCTGTAACCGAAACTATATTACTACTCATATCACTATTCCCTTAGTTATTGACATCACATTTTCCATGATTGTATTTTTATTTAAACCTCAATTATTAATAAAATTGTTTTACATTATTATTACTGTTAACCATGTCTACATACTGAGAACATGCTATTATACTTATATATAAAACAAAATAGCGGTTTACAGTGTGAACGGGAAGGCTAATTTGCATATTGATATTAAAAAATGTGATTTTAATAAATATGTGCTTAGTATTATTGATTTCTAACTGTTTGATTTTATTTTAATGAATATAATCAAAAATCTCTTCAATGAATCTTAAATGAAATCCATTAACAAGAAAAAATAACTGTCATTTTATTCTTTACTTCCTCTTTTAACTAAATACTTAAATTAGAAAAAATAACAATGAAAGACGAGAGTGATGGAAGAGTAAGTTTCAGTTGTTCTATTTTTTCTTATACTCCCTCTGTTTCAAATCTTTTTATCTGCATTCTTATTTAGTTTCATTAGCCTTTCTAATTTAACATAATATTTTATTACATTAAAACTTAAATACTTGCACCCGGAGGGTGCATATATTTGCTAGTATATACAAAGTCGGAAAGAAAAGAAACAAAAAAAAAAAAGTCAGTGCTGGCCAATAATACAAATTGATCGCAGAATAGCTCAGTTGCTGCTCTGTAAGCGTTGATTGATGGTGTTTATGACCTGAAGTCGAGGCGGGGTGGGACTCGATTTGGTCGGCAGTCAGGGGTCCTGGTCTTTATATGGCAAACAAAGTGCTGCAGTCACAGAAACAGGAAAGGGAAGCTGAGAGTGTCCGCGCATGCGCGTTGAGTATGTGGGAGGAATGTTAAAGAATAAATATCGGCTTAGTGCTGCCATCTGCAGGACGGTGTTAGTGGAGGGGGGGACGAAATTAAAAACATTCGAAAGAAAAGTAAGTAAGACTAACAAATGAAACACACATATCAATATCAATCTCTCTCTCTCTCTCTCTCTATATATATATATATATATATATTATATATATATATTATTATAATGGAATTGTGAATTTTATCTGTCTGTAACCGAAACGTTATCACTATATAAGTCACAATTCCATTAGTTATTTACATCATATTCTCTATGATTTTATTTTTTTTATTTAAACCTCAATTATTAATAAAATTGTTTTATATCATTAATACTGTTGACCATATCTACTTACTATTAACATGCAATTGTATTTATATATACAACAAAATAGGTTTACAGTGTGAATGGGAAGGCTAATTTGCATATTGATATTAAAAAATTGATTTTAATCAATATGTGCTTAGTATTATTGACTTCAATTTTTTTGGTTTTATCTTAATGAATATGAGAAAAAAATCTCGGGGATAAATATTAAAAGAAATTCATTAACAAGAAGAAATAACTGTGATATTATCCTTTACTTCCTATTTTAACTAAATAGTTAAATTACGAAAATTTACCAATGAAAGACGGGAGTAATGGAAAAACGATAGAAGAGTTAGTTTCCAAGTTGTTCTATTTTTCAATCATACCCCCTCTGTTTCAAATCTTTTTTATCTGAATTCTTATTCAGTTTCATTTGCCTTTGTAATTTAACATGATATTTTATTATATTAAAACTTAAATACTTGCACCCGGAGGGCGCATATATTTGCTAGTATATATAATATACCAAACTTGTTGGTAAATCCTCGCGGTGAGAAAAAACCCAGCAAATAGTTTGATTGTAAAAATATACTACCAAGCATCACCTGGGGAAAAAAATTTGGAAAAAAGATAAGATCAAGATAATCGTACCAACCAAAAATGAACTATTGGTACAATATTTGACCAAAAGAAAAAACAATCTATATGTATATATATATATAAGATATATATATTCATATATATTCATACAAAACCGCCAGGAAACTAAAGCTAATAAGTAAAAAGTGGCCAATACCTAAGTAGAGCCAATAATAAAGATAAGTCGGATCTTAGCCCTGAAGAGCACTTACAGAAACTTTTAGTAGGTTTATCTGACTCATTAGGTTATCTTTATATATATATATATATATATATATATATATATATATATATATACCAAAAATAGATATTATAGGTATATATAGAATACATATACACCGATATAATATATTCCCACTGAGAAAGTAGACTCACTAGATATACCAACAAAAAGTATAGGTAAATTCACAACGACAACAACACACACACACACACACACACACACACACACACACACATATATAATATATATATATATATATATATATATATATATATCTTATTTAATTATTTATCTATTTCGCGCCTGTGTATTTTTTATCTATATTCTGTGCACGCAGTCTCTAGTTTTTGGAATATATGACGCTAGAAACTATTACACCGATCTACATATGAAACGTGTTCGTGAATATATATACTAGTAAAACGTAACACGTTGGGTCACCATTAAAGACGGTATAGATAATTGTGATCGGGAAAATATTGTGTTTGCAAAGGAATACATTTTCAAAAAATAGATAGGACCGGAGAATTCTATTTTTAAATCATTAAAATGATTTTGTAAGATTTTTAAGAAGGGGAAAGTTTGACCTAATTTAAATTTATGTGGACCTGCTTCTTGAAATTCTATTAATAGCTGAGGTGTTGATAAGTTTAAGTTTGGGGATGGCCGGAAACAATTTTTCTGTAATATCTAAGATAATCCCTCTCTACTTATTTTGGTGATCTGGATTATTCGGACTATTGTCCTCATCTTAATTGTTATCTACACAAGGTTTCGGCCGATGTGCCCTCCGGCCTTCTTCAGGTATTTCTTGTCGGACTCGGGAATGATCTCATAAAACTCGGAAACCTTCTAGTCGAATTCGGGAGTCTATCCACTTACTTCACAATTTTAATTCACAAACAAAACTGCTGTGAAAACAGCTTTGGAAATTAAGTAACACTTTTTATTATAATTCTTCGGTAATTAAATTATCACACAAACAAACGCTATTGACAAGTTCTACCTTGTCAGAGAAGTGAAAGGGAAACAGAGAAGTCAGGGATAGTTATCATTGGCTAAGGATGTGGTAAATAGAGATTTCTCTCGACTGCTGCTCAAGGTGGTGAACAGTAAATGTAGACTGTGTGGGGACAGAGATCAGA
>CM042151.1:3914866-3919866 GCA_023376005.1 Doryteuthis pealeii
GACTGGTTAATTGTATTCTATGGAAACAACTAAGAAAAGAAAAAAATATTAAATAAAGAGAATATAAATTTCTTCCTCTTAAGGCCAATGTTAGGGAATAGAAATTTTCGAAAAAAAATTTAGAGAAAAAAAAAGCCTCAGTTTCTGGGGAAGTGTTAGACTGTCCGCATTAAAAATGTCTTAACGTTTCTCAGTCTGCTGTGATTAATTAAACGTGCGCATTGAACGTTGGTAAGAATTACTGTTCTGCCTATTCAGTACATATCAGTAAGAGTCTTCGTTTAATCTTATTATAATAGAGATTGTGTGTTTTTCTGTCTGTAACCGAAACTATATCACTACTCAAGTCACAATTCCCTTAATTATTTACGTCAAATTCTCCATGATTTCATTCTTTTAAACCTTCAGTTATTAATAAAAATTGTTTTACTTTATTAATACTGTTGACCATATCTACGCACTAATAACATGCAATTGTATTTATATATACAACAAAATAGTGGTTTACAGTTTGAAAGAGAAGGCTAATTTGCATATTGATATTTAAAATTTTATCTTAATAAATATATGCTTGGTATTATTGATTTCTAAGTGTTTGGTATTATCTTAATGAATATTTATTAAAATCAAATTTCCAGTCATCATATTTACTCCACTCTATTAAAATACTTGTTTTGTTTTACGACAGTAAGGACCTACAAAACGATTCGAAAAAATTATGATTTAATTTATCTGACTCTTATCTTGATAGAAAAATTTTACAATTGTATGAGTAAAATATATTTTGCTCGGATTTCATAAAATGAAATAAAGGGGGAGATGATCTAGTAAAAAAAAATCCCCAAATATATATTTTGCAATTTTAAACATAAATACATGGTTTGGTTGGTTGGTTTATTGATTTTAACGGTATATCAACCCGTCTGGGCTTAGGTCATGCCTAACGGTTAGGAAGTTATACATATCGTGTATTTATATTTATACATTTAGTAATTGGTTTTAAAAACATTTTAGCACCATTAGGGATTTTGTTGTATGGTATTGATTAAGTTCATTTCTATATTCTATAGTATAATTTTATTTCCCTCAAAAAGGAGAGAATGTCCTCCATGTTGACATTTTCAAATAGATCTTTCATATTGTTTGCTTTAAAATAACAGTTTCTGATGGGAGCAAAACGTTCCGCACATCAGGGATAAGTGTTTAACTGTCAAAGGTGTTTGCTATGTTTCGCATTGTGGTTGTAGTTTGAGTATATATGAGTGAGTTAGTCTTGTGTGACCAATGCGTAATCGGGACACAAAGACCTTTCCTTTCTTAAAGTTGGTCTCCAGCCTCCCAAAATGGGTTTGATTAGTAAGAGTTTATTGTGGATGTTGTTATTCCATAGTTGCTGACATTTTTTCAAGTCAGTATATGGAAACTTGAACTTGTCGGGGATCAAATCTAGAGCCGATTTAGCCGAGTCAGCTCTTTCATTCTCTCTCACCCCAATATAGCTGAGGATCTAGCATATCATAATAAATTCATCTCAAGATTAATAGGTATCAAATCTTTCGTAAAAATTTGACACTTGATTGATTTTTCATAGAATTTTTTAAAACTACTGTGACGTAGGCAGTGACGTAGTTTTAGTTACAGACAAAATGAGACCTAATATCCATTATTAATAGATGTATATCACTATCTTGATGGAAACAATTTTTTGTTAGATCTTTCATTAACTTCATGTGTATCAATAAACTGGTAGTTTTATTTTCAATTTTTGGCAAAGGCTACACGGTCCACGAAAGTCATGATAAAAATATGTTTGTACGATATATAACAGCCTCACACTTAATGAATCTTATATATATTATATATATATATATATATATATATATATATATATATATATATATACCTTACACTATTCATATTTTATCTAAAAAGTAATTTTTTAAATAATTAAATAAAAACATTTCTTTTCTGAAAAAATCCGTTACTAAGCGACCATGAACGGATTAAAACTCTTTTTGAAAAAGAGTATTTTTTCTATTTTTGAATTTGAAGTATTTCTTTTTCTTTAAAAAACTGTTACACTGAAGAAACACGATGTAGCAAAATGTACATGACGTTAGCGAAACACGTAGCGAATGAGGTTCTATAGGAATCTTATAAATAAACTTTGTAATTGATAAAATTGATTTGTTTATACTCATTCACTGGATTTCTTTTATACCTACCCATCATATCTAGACAAATTGTGAATAAACAACAATGAAACAGTATTATGTAAAGTCTTATAACAATCTCATTGTAATTAAGATCTGTCTTTTACTTAGTATTACAGTAATTTGTGACAGAGTTGAATACTTCTAAAAAAAATTTTTAAAAAGGACCAAAAAAGAAAATAACAAACTCCAAACCGAAATATCAGAAGAATTATGTGCTCAAAAAAAGTTGACCTTGTGTCACATCCTGCTTGTGTGGAGGGGTTGGTAAATACATATGTAGCAATTTGGGTGTTATATATGTTTTATATATAGGTTTTACCCAACTTACTAACTTTAAACAAAACTCAACACAACGGAAAAATAACGGAGTCATATTAAATAGAATTACAGAAATGTAGAACAGCATACCGGGCATAGTCCTTTCTTTTATATTGTGGTATTAATAGTTCATATTTTATCTTGTTTCATTTTCTGATAATGGAGCTGACTTGTTGCGTGACGACTCTTGCTTGTCATCCTCAGAACTACTGAAAATTCCCGCTTCTTTTTTTAGCGCTTGATTTTTGAATTCAGCATCTGTTGGTTTCCGTTATTGCATTTTTGGGATTCTTACTCCCCCTATTTAGAACAAATCGGCAACTGCCATTTTATTAACCATTACACATACAAATAGATTAAAGACTTGTAAATTCTGAAGCTCGTTAAAAGTGATGGTATAGAATAGAAACTACAGTTCCATTGACAAAAAAGAATGGTATCACAGTAGATATTGCTAATATCAATAATATCAATAATAATGGATACAGTCGCCCTGTTTGCTTGGACTGTAGAATAGGCCGACTGTATCCATACAGAGGGGTAAGAACCCCCCGAAAATGAATGTTCTGGACATGACATTAAACTTGTCCAACCAAATACTAACTTACTAACTTGTATTATATTGTATTATATTGTAATGTATTGTATTATATTTTTCGAATTAACACAAAAAGAAAAAGGGAAAAAAAGATTTTTTTAATCAAAAAGAAAAAAACAGAAGAAAAACAAAAACAAGAAGAGAAGGAGGAGAAAATAATAATTTTGGCAGTAATGTTGACAGTGTGGGGTTATTTTCGTATGTGCCTGGGGAGTTGTCTGCCCATTTAATGTCGCTGGTTCCCGCTAGGGGCCTCGTGTATTTAAGCGGCTGTTTTGAATTTCTCTTCCTTTTTGCCTGCTGCTCGACCTACGAGACACAATGAGGTAGTCTTATGCCTACCCCTTTCTTGGTGGGGCTTTGGCCCCCCCTTACATTACTGTAAGTGATTTCCCAGCATGGACTATTCTTAGTCTCATGTCTGTTGCTTTTATGTTCATATTACTATTGTATACGTATGTATGTTTCATGTACACTTCTATGTAATTTATGTATCCTTTGTGTATTCATGTGCTGTTATATAAAATGTTTTGTTCCTCAACCTGTGTCGGAGTTTGTTTGCGTTTCAACGAGTTGTGATTTTGTCATAACCTTTGAATCTTACAACAGTAATGATTAGGTTAAAAGTTAGATTAGGAATGGCAGAATGGTGGCAATGGTGAAAAATATTAACAAAATAGGATTAATAAGAATTTGGGTTAGAAGTAATAGAACAAAAATACTATTACTATAAATTTTTAATTTTTCTGAATGAAATGATTGTAAATTTAAATATTCCTGAATGAAATGATTTAATATTTCTGAATGGAATCACCCACCTTATCATCAAAATAGGGGGGGGGTGTTGAGAATTTTGGCATATAGTTATTTACTAAGCTTTGGTTAGATGTGGCACAAGGCCAGAGTACGGGACACCCAGTGAGAATCGAAATCACTAACAATGGTTTACGAGTCTGGCTTTCAAACCATTACTCCACGTGGGGTGCCCAGAATTTTGGCATATAGTTATTTACTAAGCTTTGCTTAGATGTGGCACAAGGCCAGAAGTACGGGGCACCCAGTGAGAATCGAACTCACTAACAATGGTCTGCAAATCTAGCTTGCTAACCATTACACCACGTGAGGTGCCCAGAATTTTGGCATATAAGACGTGTGTTAAAAGCCCACTTCCACTTATAGACTCGCCGAGAACCATGTGACCAACTTCTTGGCCAACCACTGGCAGTATAATATTTATACAGGCTGTTCGGATCTTAACTACGCATATTGATTTGAGCCTTCGTGGACGACGGAACATAGGATTATATCACTGGACCTTTGACACTACGTAGGATTCCATAACACAGGACTTATTCGCTTACCAAAGGATTCCATAACTCAGGACTTACTTACTTTAAGTCCTTTTCAACTGGCCAAGGATGGCGGTCAGCAACTTAACAAAATACATACATATAGATTAAAGACTTGTAAATTCTGAAGCTTATTAAAACTGGTGGTATAGAATAGAAACTACAGTTCCATTGACAAAAGAGAATGGCATCACCGTAGATATTGCTAATATCAATAATATCAAGTAAATTTAAGGATAGTATTTTTTTCCTTATCTTTTTTATTGTCTTGCCTTTTTTGTTTTTTGGGGAGGTGTTTTTTTTTTGTTTTTTGTTTTTTGATTTTTTTTCGTTTTGGGAAAGGGTTAGACAGTCCGCACTAAAAATGTCTAAAAGTTTTCTCTGTCTCCTGTAATTAAATTCTATTAAAGACTAAAAGAATTCCTTTTGCGCCAACTTAGTAAATATAAGACTCTTCGTTTAATATTAAAAGAGTCATTAAGTATTTCCAAGGCTTCTGCCTGCCTCTATTACGCGTGA
>CM042151.1:3924866-3927366 GCA_023376005.1 Doryteuthis pealeii
CTGAATAAGGTTTTATTTTTAAAAAAAAGCGAAATACTTAAGTATCGATATAAAGAGTTCCCATCGTTCAGGACCTCCTGTGTTTGTTTTCTTTAAAGAATTTTCTCCAAAATACTGTCGGATTAATATATATATATATATATATATATATATATATATATATATAGGAACCTAACATGTACTGCCATTGAGGCCAAGAGTGAACTTACGATTAATGGCAATGAAGAGGTACTTCACTTTTTCTAAACTTCCAGAATTGGTACCTCACCACTAGATGCAGTTTAACTTCATACTCAGGACATCCATATGGTAATATGTATATATTTACCAACATCTGCCCACAAACCCGCCCTGACGGCTGGGGCGTTAGAATGCACCGACTGCACCTCTGCAGAGGGGTAAGACTCCCCCAATGGGGCTACCTGTTTGCAGTGGGTGGCAACCCGTGATGCTTAATGATAGAACCCAGGTGGATTAGCAGTTCATGACATGCAATACTCCACTTTGGCCCTATCTTGGGCTAGACGGGCGGGCGGACAGGCCCCCTCCGATCAATCGGCTGGTCACGTCAAGCCCTAGCGCCTATATGATTTTCCCAACCCTATTGCCCTTATGGCAAGCCCCAACCCCTTTTCATCATATGGGTGCTAGAAGGCGGTGGCTGCGGGTCTACATGTCCTGGGAATGACGTTAAACTCTATCTGATGGTGAGGTTCCAGTTTTGGAGGTTTGGGGAATGTGGAGCACCCCATCATCACCATTGCTCCCTGGTCCACTCTGACCCAGAGTGGTAGTACCTGTTAGGGTCCCATCTATGGGTTAAATAGAAAAATGTATTTATAAAAAAATTGTATTATCCATTAAGAATTGATTTATTTCAAAACTTTATCGGCATTAAATGACCCACTGAGGTTGATATGCCGTAAAACAAAACAAACCAAACAAACCTGCCCACAAACAGGATTTGTGAAAGGGTTATGTTCAAGCGGCGTTTAATAGGTTTGGTTTCAGAGTTTTCCTTCTCTTAGAATGCGTGGAATACCAAGAATAAAAAGGCCCATTCTTCCCTACTAATTACGCATGATAATTTACGCATGACAACTTCTTAAATGATCCTGCTACGTAACGTACATGATTTCTGGAGATATGACTAAGGCTTTCGACTGTTAATGCTTTGTGAAAAGGCTTGGAAGAAAGGGACGAGGGGGAAACAAACTTTGCTTACCAGATAACATGTTAAAAAGTTATCTCATTCTACAAGGGAATGAAAGCACCAGCCACATCATCTAATCCATTTGATGTAAACAACAATCACCAAACAAGGCTGGGCTGTTAGCAAACTACTTTTCCACCATGTTATTAGTAGGAAGCGCGTGGTGTAATGGTTAAACTCATTGGAAATGGACTCGTCAACACGAGTTCAAATCCTGGACGTGGTAATTGCATTTCACTTAGCGCTAATACCGTTAGGAAAGGTATGAATTCTACTCTCCCTTCAGCTATGGGTAAAATAGTAGGGCAGACTGGACTCTTTAACCATGGCTAGGTAACCAGTCTAGGAGAATGAAAACTCTGAATTCAAACCTGTTACACTCCGCTTAAGAAATTGACCTTGTGTCACATCCTGCACGTGCGGAGGGGTTGGTAAATATATATTTGATGACCTGCAGACCTTAGTTAAATTCTACTTTCATGCAACTAATGGTCTTTTCCAAAGTTCCATATCCCAGAATCAGGGTCGCGTCCTGGTTAATTGTTACCGAGCATTGTTATCAAGTAATATCATGACCAGGTTTGACCTCATGTAATAGCGAATTTGGTCTCCGATCGAACTTGCCAACCACTGAGCTACTATTGGCGCCAAACGTTCCAGATGGCCAACGAGCCACGGTGTCTGCCGTTATCAACACATTTTAAGACATGCCAACGCGTAATTCAAGCCAGACGCAATGACGTATGCCCATTTAGATTTCTTTCTCGATAAATAAATAAATCGCTTTATTTCGCCGAGAGCACGCAATTATGTATCTCTCTTATTTCGTTCTAACATAGTCGCCATTTCAGGGACTGCTCGGTGGCCGGAACTGTAGCACGTTTCATTATTTACTAAAAGCGGCTACCCGGCGTCGCCTAGGTGGAGCTGCTAAAAAGAGGGTCTCTCTAATCAATTATTATTGAACTGCGAATTGGTTTGAACCCAACCCTTTATTTGATCCCCGTGGGTATCCTGTTCTCATTCCTTCAACCATAGCTTGGATACAGGTATTAAGCTGTGTTAATTATCATTCTATGTTACTGTCGTGATGGCTCCTGATTATTGCTAAGGTCTGGTACAAGTTCGCTGATACAGAGCAAATATCATGAATAGAACTTCCCCCCGCCCTATCCATGGGGCGTTAGAATGCACCGACTGCACCTCTGCAGATGGATAAGATTCCTCCAATGGGGCCACCTGTTGGTCGTGGGTGGCGACCCGTGATGCTTAACGACGGTGTCTTGG
>CM042151.1:3932366-3934866 GCA_023376005.1 Doryteuthis pealeii
GTATATAATCTAAAAGGTTATTTTACATTGAGCTCTCTTTAGTGATTTAATGATTCGCTGTATTTATACATACTGGATCATCAATATTAGTACAGTGGATCTTAGAAATCACATATAGAATCATCCCTTACTACCAAGTTTTGGATAAATCTCATAATATATATATATATATATATATATATATATGTGTGTGTGTGTGTGTGTGTGTGTATCATCATCATCATCAAGTCACGCAAGTAGCACGGATATCCATGTGAAAATCTCTCGCCAACCTTCCCTATCCTTCATTGCCCCTGGGAGGTCTTCTGCGCAGCATCCTGCATCCTCGCATAGTTGGTCAATGTAGGTCCTTAGTGGGCGTCCTACGTTAGCATGTCCATGTATTGGCTTGCACAGGATAATGTCGCTTATGAGCTCATTATGATGCGCCAGCAGTGTCCTGCATGTATTGTCCGTATCACTTGGATGGTTTGTGAGATGGGAGGGCAGGTGGCCATACAGCTGTTTCCTTGTGGGGTGCTGTTTCCACGACTTGTTCAAGACTTCACGACGAAACAGTTATATATATATATATATATATATATATATATATATATATATATATATATTAATGTTTTTTTTAAGTTGGGCGTTATTACGAAGCATAAAAAATATATAAATGAATGAACTCGATAATATGGAGTATTAGATTCACTTATTTTTTTATTATTTTTTGTCATAAATTTTCAGGTTCGTTAGATACCCTTTATCAAATGAATGTTATTACTGTTTAACGGCTTCCTTGTCTCTGTTGTTATCGACAGTGGCAGCGTCTGTGAAATATTTATAATAACGGAGAATTCCGATGTCTGCGTTCAATCCCTTCACGTGCGTTTGTAATTTTAGAATCCATTTAGTTTCTGATTGTTTTCTAGATTGCATTGTTGGAAATGCGTGTTCTAATAAGATGCATTTGAGATGTGTAAGGTTGTGTGATAGGGTGTTAAAATGAAGTGCTATTGTACTATGCGGGGATTTGAGATTTATAGTGGATTTGTGGTTATTTAGTCTTAATCTAAAGGGTGTTGATGTTTCTCCCACATATCCGCTATTTCTGCATTGTGTGCAGTATATATAGTATATGATGTTAGCACTATCGCATGTTAGGTGTGGCGGATGGATTGTTATGTTTGTGTAGGGTATTTTTTTTTATTTCGGTTTCCGTATGTATGTGGCTGCAAATTTGGCATCTAGGCTTGTTACATCTTTTATTACCTTTCCGTACGGTGTTATGTAAATTTTTCCTGGATGCAGTGAGGATGTTACGTAGGTTGGGTGGTTGTTTTTTTGCGTTGATGGGTGGGGTTTTGAAGATGGACTTTGCTGTGGGGTCGGTTTGTAGGGTTTTATATTGTTCAGTGAGTAGCTTAGTCAATTTGTGCATGTGTCGACCGTGGTGAAATACCATAGGGATTCGGTCATTAGTTTGGTGTGGTTTGTATACGAGTAGTTCTTGTCTATTAAGAGATAATGCTTTGTCGAATGCTTTTTTTTATTATTATTAATAATGATTATATATATATATATATATATATATATATATATATATATCCTATTATAATGGAGATTGTGTTTTTTTCTGTCTGTAACCGAAACTATATTACTACTCAAGTCACAATTTCCTTAGTTATTGACATCACATTCTCCACGATATTAATTTTATTTAAATCTCAATTATTAATAAAATTGTCTTACATTATTAATACTGTTAACCATATCTACGACATGCAATTATATTTATATATACAACAAAATAGCGGTTTGCAGTGTGAACGGGAAGGCTAATTTGCATATTGATATTAAAAATGTGATTTTATTAAATGTGTGCTTAGTATTATTAATTTTTAACTGTTTGGATTTATTTTAATGAATATAAGCAAAAATCTCTTCAATGAATCTTAAATGAAATCCATTAACAAGAAAAAATAAATGTCATTTTATTCTTTACTTCCTCTTTTAACTAAATAGTTAAATTAGGAAAAATAACAATGAAAGATGGGAGTGATGGAAGAGTAAGTTTCAGTTGTTCTATTTTTCTATTATACCTCCCTCTGTTTCAAATTATTTTATCTGCATTTTTATTTAGTTTCATTAGCCTTTCTAATTTAATACAATACTTTATTACATTAAAACTTAGATACTTGCACCCGGAGGGTGCATATATTTGCTAGTATATATATATATAACAATAAACACTGCAACAGATCCACCAAACTGTAAGTATATTTCCCTCTACCTGTCTACATTGTACAATAATATCATACAAATATAACGTTCACATTACATCACCAACGCAATATATAACACAGTCATTATTATTAACAGCATAATTAAAAAATACATTATATTAATTTGCACATAACATACCTAACCAAGAATACCAAACACAAATACGCATATTCATACGCACACGCGCGCGTGGAGACAATTATATCATCACAGCCTTCATGCATTCCCACGT